>JAPYZP010000821.1:0-62074 GCA_030522985.1 Torymus sinensis | reverse complement strand
TCTCTCTCTCTCTCTCTCTCTCTCTCTCTCTATCTATCTTTTTATCTCGTCCTCCTCCTTCCCCTATTGCCAGATTAACCCAGCATTTTTTCTCCTTTTTCGCTCGGTTCCGCTGTCCGTCTATTTCATTTTAGCCGCGTTCTTTGTTCGGCTTTCCCATTGGCCTCGTCCTGGGACTTGGCTCAGGGGACGACCGAGGGAAAAAAAGAAAGTCGGTTCTTGGAAACGCGAACAATTGATCGTAGACGAATTAATTGATTTATAACGGAGGACGACCGACGGCTGGCGCGCTGTTCCGGAGAAGAACTTTGAAATTCGATTATCCGGGCCCGCGTTGATTCTGCAACGCCACGATGCGGTTTCGTTTCACTGATGGAAATCGAGCTTCTCGGGAGCTAGGAAAAACCAATAATGTGTGCATTCACGGAATGGAAATATAATACGGTAATTGCATTTTTCCTCATTAATTGAAGAGAGAAGTGAAGACAGTCACTGAGAAGACTTACTAATTACATTTATAATCATTGAAACTCACTCCTTATATAATTGAGAAAAATATCATTTTCCATTATTTTGACTATTTTTATGAAATTTTCGTTTTTTCATTTAGCTAATTACTAAAAATTTAATTCACATTGTGGTTATTTTAGTATTTTCTTTCCGGTAACACAAGAAAGAAAACGAAGTTTTTTTTTATGGCAAATATTTTTGTATCAATATTGTAATATTATTAGTTTTCTTAGGACACATATCCAGCCAGTCAGTGATTAAATTTCTCGAGAAAGAACTTTACAATGTACTATACACCTAGGTTAGTATTTTTTTTTTAAAAAGAAAGCAGCAAAGTTCTTTTGGATGAGTCTGCCCTCAATCTACTACGCAGTATAACACTTTTTCCTCAGAACTTTTTCATCGGCTTTGTTACTACCAAGTTATACTTTCACAGAAATCTCTTTACATAGAAAAGAAACTGTATAGAAACTGCAGACAAAATTTCTCGTACATCATTTAAATTTCTTTGAAATTTCCATAAGACAGCTTAGAAAGATATCTATTAACACAAAAACCTGTTACCAAATTTAATATTCTCTCGAGATGCAATACTGTCCATGGGTATTTGCAGGATATGTCTGCTCTTATTTCATCTTAATTAAGGAATCCACCGTAATTGCAGATTTGATAAATCAATGCGACCCGAATTTGAAAAATCAATGGAAAGCGAATCAATATTTTACGCGCGAAGGACAATCGACCTGGCGACCACTGTCATACGGCAGACTCAAGTGACGCCATTTTCTTTTCCGTCACCGCTTTGGCATCGGGGTTGTAATTTCTCTCTTTCTCTGTCATTATTTTCGTACCCTTCCCATCTCGTTTCCCAGCTTCCTCGTGACATTTGTCGTCGCGTCTCGTTGCCGACTCTCTCTCTCTCTCTCTCCCTCTCTCGTGTACGCACTTTTTGTTTTCCGTCTTATTTGTCAAGCGCGTTCGCAGTCGACGCAGGGCCAATCGTCTCGCGTTCGAAATTAATCACTCAGCTGCTGCGTCTCCGTCCTCGTCGGCCGTCACCGTCCTCGTCGTTTCGTGGCTCACTTTTTTTTCTCACTTTTCCTCGCCTTCGTTTCCTCCTCCATGCGTCGTCTCCACTAGACCTTCATTTTTCTGATCCACTGGAAGAATCTCGGTGTATAAAGATGTCCTACATCACCTTTAAGAGGGTGGGGAATAATGTTAATATCTCTTCGACTTTACGTAATTGAGTTTTTTTGTGTGTTAATAAAATATAACTGTTCGTAGGAAGAAATATAACAAACGTAGAGATTGCATATATATTTTTTTACTGTAAAATATATAACGGTTGTACGTAAGAGTGTTAAATGCCGTTACTTTCATGTATATAGAAAAAATGTCAAAGTATAAAAGAAAACATCATTTCTATCTCCGTTTTTACAACTAATATTTGTATGCATGAAGTTAAAAATGGAAAGTTTTCTCCCGGAGGGTACACCGTGAAGGTTATACCTTTTCTTTTTAAGTATAACATAAATATTTCTCAATAATTGCATACCTATTTAATACTGTGAGTTTGAGAATCACTATCGTGTAAGAATAATTTTTATCACCTATGGACAGTATTTTTTGTCACTCCGTGCGTATAGTGCTATTTTTGCGCAGAATTGCAAACGTAAAAGTGCTTATTGGTACTTTGCGCACAAGATGTCAAAAATGTTATTTTCGAATTTTCAAATTGACTAAAAAAAAGGATCTCAAATAATTTAATCACTTTCTTTTTCTATTTTTGTCTTCACGTTTACTAACGTTTTATTCTCTTTAAAACATCTCACGTCTATTATAGCTATATTAATATTAGAATCTTCCAAAACACTTTTAGACCGCTTTTTTTCACGTCTTTTATTAAATTAGATAAACTTTATATTTTGCTGTAAAAAGTAGTTAGTTAATTAGATTTGATTTCTCTTCCGTTATAATTAATTAAATAAGGTCTAAAATTGTTTAAACAAAAGTAATTCCTGGTAATGTCAGATCTCACTTACTAATAATGCTCTTGCTATATGTAGCAAAAAAAGTTTTAATGTTTGTTTTAATACACCCTAGTTTCTTTCATTATCTATTTTCTGTTATAGTGCATTCGTACTATACCACAGTATATTTCATCAAAATACACGTTATGATAGCATAAAAAGCGAATGACTTTGAATTTTATGTAGTTTTGTGTATTACAGAAAATTAAATTGTTAGTGCATAATTGCAATTTTGTTTTTTATTGGGTGAGTTTATGAATTCGTGGCTGTTTTATGATATTGAAAATTCCAATGTATCGCATGTTTAATAAGAGTTTGACGAAAAATAAAAACTGGAATTAATTTAATTAAAAAAATTTCAAGTTTCAGGATTGACATTTTCTTTGTAAGTACTTAGCGTGCTAGTGTTAATACCGCGTGCGTTCAACTATAGCTAATTGAAACTGTGATTAACAAGCTTGATCGTGAAAGCTTTTGATGCTCTTTTGAAGTTAAACAAATTCAAATACCTAAGTATTCAACGTTTTTTCCGAGGATGGTGGTGCTACATAAAAGCACGGTAAATTTTCTATTCTAAACTGTTTCAGTGATAAACTTTCTCCTGGCTGTGTAATAACGCACTAATATCGTTATGCAACGACGCAAAGCTCTGACCTAGCTCATTTGCGAGTGTTTCAAGTGTATTAAAAAACTTGTTTTTACGTTAGAACCAAATTAGCCGCTCCTCGTCCTGTAATAATTGCTTTTTCCGGCGTGACATTCGAAGGTCCTGGGACTATTCAATTTCACTGATGATTACTCGTCTGGGAAGTAAAGCAATTAACTTGCCGTTGCACTTGCTTTTCGCAGTACTAGTTAGGATAAAATTGATCCGCTTCTTTGTCTTAACTTTAAATTTAGAATGATATTGTAACTTTATAACGAACAGTATTACTTTGGAGTATATGTGATATCGTATGAATCGTTTTGTAATTTTATGTACTTTATATATTTATAGAAGCGTTTCACTATAATACTTTTGAATTTTGATGAAAGGTGTGTTCTATTTTATGAGTGAAATAATACAAAACTTTTGATTCAATAACTATATTATTAAAGGATATAGTATACTGTATTTTAATTTAGATATTATACAACAAAGAAAACTAACAATCACTAATAACTTTTTAAATATCTTGATTTATATTTTTTCTAAATATCTGCTATAGTTTTTGAAAATTTTAATATTTTGTATGGGCTTAAAGCATATCTGTAATTGCAGCCTGTATTGAAATTATAACTCAACTTAATCTTCACTTTGATCTATTATATATTTATCCCCGTAATTTTGCATGTATGATTAATAATAAATTTTTTAATATTGCTTTTTTATCTTACTTTTCTAAGTATACATTTGTGCTTTGTAATACATACAATTACAAAATATTATTAACAATGTAATAATATCGTTTGTAATACCAATTTGAAGTAGAAATTATAATGTTGTTAGTAGTAAATGATACTATTGAAATCACTTCAATGTTTCATGTATTTCCTATGTATATATTACAGAGCATTAAATTGGATGTTTCGTATTGCTTAAAATATAAAAGAATATAACCTCATTTTATGCTACAATCAATATTATGCCTTTATTGAGACGTTATAATGAAACACTGTAGTCAGATGAAATTAATTGCTTTAGTCGCCATAAGTAGATTATGAACTACGTGTGTGAAAAGACCACGCATGCGGCAAATGAACCTTTTGTTCTAGAAGATTAGCTACAGCAACAATGACATGGTAACCTATTAAAAAGTATAAATTTAAAGGGCAATGATAGCTGTAACATTTTTCCCGCTGTTTTTTTAACACAGTATACTATATCCTAAACAGCTATATAACAATAAAAATATATTCTGAGAACTTTAGTTGTAAGCCCAAACTATTTTCATTGAAAAATTTAGTTTTAAAAATGTAATTTTCCAAGTATTTATTTAATTTATTTAGTTCTACAAAAGAATGGAGATTTTGTAGATAAATTAGATTCCATTTTTATCTAATAAGAATCTTTCCTCAATGAATGGTCATTAAGCTAAGGTTCTCAGAGCCAATACCTCTATACACAGCTCCGCAAACACATTTAACCAGAATATATTGTGGAAAAGCAACATTAAGTTATTGAAAAGAGGAACAATTGCTTTACAGCCCTGAGGATGCTGTCGCAAAAGCAGTCCGAGGCAGAGCCAGGAGCGACAGCTGAGCCCAGCGGCTGCAGCAAGGGCAACGGCGATGGAGCGGTCGCGAGCGGCAGCGGAAGCGGCGCGGTGACACCCGGCGGCTTCATCAACGGCGAGGGCTCGCAGGAGTTCCTGTCGACCGGGCGGACGGGGCGCAGGAACGCCATGCCCGACATACTCGGCCAGCATGCCGACACCGGCACGGCGGACCTACCCGAGAGGCTCGAGGCCCTCACCACCGGTTAGTGAGTTAGTTACCATCTTTTATTCATCTTTCATCGCAAATATCAACAATTTTTCGAAATTTCTCACTAGAATCAATGTTATGTAGAATAGAAAACAAATAGACAAGAAGAAGAAAAAAGCTTGGAAAAAAGAGACGTTTCCACAATACTATTCAAATGGCAATTGCAAAAAGTAACATCATTCTCCGCCTTAAAGCTTTTCATGATGTACTACTCATGTTTATTGGTTTTCGCTCTACAAGCATAGATTTTCTAAAGGTCAAAAGGTTATAAAGCCTGTTGTTGCTTTGATATTCTTTTATTGTAGATTTATCAACAATTTCTTTAATTTATTTACCGTATGTACATTTATTAGTTTTTTATTATTATTTGCTATATTATTTCAAAATATATGAATTTACTGAATAATACTTATTGCAAAAGTAAAATATTCAACACGTAAAGGAACATTGAAACTTTTTGAAATGTTGTAACTCAAAGTTTTGATACGATCTTTGGGAGTAAGAAGTATAGAAGAATTCGCTATAGTATACATATTTACTACAGTTTCTTATTTTTATGGATACATGTGATGGGAAACTGGTAACATATGTACATATTTTCTAAATGTTAATATAATCTTAAAGGGGATGTGACAGGGTAGCCGCATACTAAAGTATATTTATTCTGCGACTAGACTCAATGGTTGAAGTGAAAAATAAATAACAGCAATTTCAGAATAAAATTATTAGTTGGTGAACATTTCAAAAGTGGATAAGTTACTCAAAGTTACGTTTTCGGTTTGTAAAACTTTACAGAATATTTATAGTCACGGTCTTATTACACATTGCTCTATGGAAATTCTCTTTTTATTGCACAGTGCGCAAAAACGATCGAAATTCTGCCTACAACGCAATTCTTGAGAACGTTTTAATGTTCTTTTTCACAGTACTGCGACGATTTCGATATTTGAAATCTCTCACTTAATCTATCCCAAATAGAAGTATATCTACTGTTTAATGTAATTAAATAATGACAATATTGACTTTGACTGAAAAGTATTGAACCGGAATCCGCCTTAAAACCATTTACCCATTTGCTCTTAAATTCTTAAATAATATCGAAATTGTCGCATTAGTATGAAGAAGCGCACATTTGAACGATTATTTAAAAAAAAAATATTGAAATTTGGTCAAGAATTGCGTTGTAGCCCGAATATTTATGATTTTCGCCCACTACGAGTTGTTCTAAAATTTTGTATTATTTATTGTTACACGAGATATTTATAGCTATTATGTTTATTTTATCAGATACTCTACGTTTTCCTTTTTGCAAAGATATAATTTTCAAATAGTGTTCAAATAAAATATAGCCCAATTTTTTAACAAGTGGCACACTCCCATCGTTATTTCAATCACCGGTTTTAAAAAATTTATTTTTCATCATTTCCTTATCATCACATTGAATATAAACGTTTTCTGCTTGCTCACTTCATCAAGAAAAATGTAGTCTTATTTTGAATGATTATATAAATATTATCGACTTCAATATTATAGCTTCAATATAAACTGTACGAACGGCTTACTAAACTCGATTTTCACCACTGCTCCTTAACAGTAAGCCCAGCGGCCAAAGTACGGGCCGCGCTTCTTTAGCCTTGCATTTGCTTGAGCTGGGCAGCTTGAGCAAAACAGTCCGTTTTATCTTTAGTTTTCTAAGCGTACATGTCGAGCGCAGAGTGTAGAAAGCGGGATACCTTTGTTCGCAGATCCGTCGGGAGCGAGCGGCGCGAGGAGTCCAATGGAGCCCGGACCCTCGCAGCAGCGCGCCGGCTGACAGGGTGCTCGCCGATCCTCCTGGGGCATTCATTGAACGGCGGCCGAGGGAAGATGGCCCAACGGCAGCCAAGACGTGACGCGGCCACCACCGGCGGCAGCAGCGAGGGAGGAGACAGCGGACCCTCGCCGCGCAGCTGGAAGAGCCGAGGACGCCACGCGCGGCCGAGTGCGGCAAAGATTGTGTAAATAGCGCGCGTATGTAATACGTATAGGTACATTATGCGCGGAGGCCGAGTGAGTCCTTTAGTTTGCCGTCTATATGGTTTTCGTCCGCTCGAGCGCGCACATGCGACACGCGAATCCTGCGTTTGCTCCTGCGAGATCGTCAGATTGTTTACCCTGTTCATTGGATATCGAGTCTGTCCGTAGAGAGCGGCCGTTTAGGATTATAGACAGCTCTCACGGCCGCGGCGACTATGTACAAGATCGCCCATGTCGCCTGTACGTACGATTATATGTAGAGTGTGTTTATATGTCAATATATGCTCATCGTTGTCCATTTATTGCCTATGAATGCATGTGATATGTAATTCTACGTACTGAATGCGTCTCTCACCTAGAGAATTTCATTTCGCCCGATCAGACCCTTATATACACACACAGCCGAAAACTACCTTCACCCGAAGCGAGCGAGCGTGTTTTTCCTTTGCTTTTCACGTCCTCTGCGGCGAGTTAGTAGACACGGCGTCGGAGCTGCACATCGGGGGCCGATACCATCTAGTATTAAACACGCGGGATCGATACAGCTTAAAGCTCGGCGCATTCTGCGAGCGCGCGCGCGCACACTGGGAATCTGTTCCTCTCGCTCTATACTCCCTCTCTCTACCGACGGCACGCGCGACGACGATGCTTTCCGCCTCTCTGTATATCACGCGCGTCGTGTCATTTTCTACCTTGAATCTTACCACCCGCGCGCGCGCGCACACACTCAACCGCAGCAGGGGTAGCTTTTGTCTGTTTTAATATAATCGCTCCTCATCCTCTCTCTCTCTCTCTGTCTGTCTCGCGACGAGAGAAGCTTCGCTTTGAGTCGGTCTAATCGAGCCAATGCCTGGATGCGTGTGTGGCACGATTTTCACGTATTTCCTTGGCAATTCTTTGCTAATTCTGCCGGAAAATTAATAAGTTGGACGAACTTTGATCTTTTATCGTCGCCGTGGTAGCACATAATACGAGTATTTTGTACAGACCTTATAGACTCCAATCGATGCTTTTCTCGATTCAACCACTCTCTGTCTTTATACCGACGTCCATTCTACTTGTTCTTATATATGCGACTGTTTTCCGATGCATCCCTGACCGTGCACTCTTGTACAACTTTTGAAAGTGAACCGATAAAAAAATTCCCGAACTTTTACGACGATTTTTCATATATTGACGATGTAACTCTTCTTGTCAGAACCGTTGTCACTACTACTACGTTCGTTCCGGTGAAGATCAAATTGACTGTTAAATCTATCGTTAGTTTTTAAGTACTTGTGTGCTAAGATCACGAGTCCCAATAGCGAATCCAAATTTAATTCATGTAACTTTTGACAAGATTCCTTTCTATTATATTCATTAAAAGTTCGTTTTTAATAAAATTATTTTTTGCGTGATTTTTAAATTTCTGTAAGCGTAATAACTATTGTAGGTATATTAGTGATAAGCGAAGAAAATTTTAATAAAAACGAGTCAAAAGGGTGAAAACTATGAGGAAAAAGATTCGGCGCGTCTGTATGATTGAACTGTGTTTCAATGAACAGCGATTTGAGTCTAAACGTAGACCAAAAATATGCGGCAGCTCTCAAAGGACTTTCCAATTAGTCTAGCGAAAAACGTACCACTGGTAATGCGTTTTTCATTCTCTCCTCCCACGTTTTCCCAAAACCGATCAGCCACGCTCCACAGCGGCACAGACGCGCGGTAATAAAGAATAGGAAGGAAGTAGACGTGAGCGATTCTGCAATTATGTGATAGTACAAAGCGACTCGTGATTTGTGTCGGAGAGTTTTTTCCTTGTAAGAAAACGGGCGATCGTCGCGAGCGATCTCACACACAGTGACGAGCGGCCTGGTTCTCTCGAAAGGCCGAACCTCTCTATTATAGTATTATTACCGGTAAATCAATGGGTTTCATAAACCGCATTATCGCGCGGCCGGCGTCGAGCTCGCTCTTCATTCGAGCTTTGCCTTGAATTTTTTTTTTCCATTTCCAATCGCGACTTTCGACGCTCTCTCTCTCTCTCTCTCTCTCTTGCGCGCGCGCGCACGCACGCTCTTCGCGGCTTGAATCGAAATTTAAACGAGAAAATTATTCGCACTTGTTAGAACGAGGGACGTGATAATTTTGGTATTTAAATAAACGCGAACAAAAGGTGACTTTTATGAGGAAAAACCACCCGGCGGCTAGAACGCTTTATTATAACGCTTTTAATGAGGCCACAATTTCTTAATAGTTGGGGCATTTTTCATTTGGTTGACAATCCAGTTTCGTTGTTACTTTAATTGTGTTTCTTTTCAGATAAAAAGTAACTTTTAAAGTGCAGCTTCGGACTCATAAAGTTATAAAATGTTTTTCTGAAGAACTCGGAAATGCAATTTTCACATACATAACTTCATCTAAAGTAAGGCGACTTTATACGGTGAGACACGTAAGAGCTCTTTGACGCAACATAAATTTTGAAAACTTGAAACCGTCATGTCGCAGAAAGTTTCGTATGAATTTAACAGCTTACCGGTGAATTTTCTGCTGATAACAAAAGTGGCTTGCATTAAGTACGATTATATTTAACAGCGCTAAAAATACGCCTGGAAATTCATTAAAGACGCAAGGTCCGCCCTCGAACGTGCTGACGTGAGCATTCGAGCTCTGCGACGCGCGAAAATAATTACTTAGTCGATGAAAATTTTTCGAAAGGCCGGGGGCAGCCTCACTTCGTTATCTTGACTCTGTCTTCTTTGGGGAACGCAGCTGTGCGACAGTAGTGTCTTAAATAATAGAAAGTTTTTATGGGGCGGCCGCCACCGGCGTACGACTTAAAGCCAGTCGCGCGGATCGATATAGACCAACGTTAATAACGGTCTCGTCGTGTCGCGCGTGCTCCGCTTTTTCCGCCCTCCCCTCCCCACACCCCCACCACCCCCCCGGACTAGACTTTTCCACGCAATTGAAGGGCTCTGCTGCGACAATTGGCTTTGTTTTTATTTCATGCTGACGTGACCAGCGACTGTCGCGCACTTTTTTCCTTTTTTTGGCGCGTCCGCCAGGTTGATTGATAAGGGAGTTGACAAGATTATTCACGTATGCCGCCGCTGATTTCGAACTCACGTGCGCGGCGCTCGCGCTCGTGCGAAAACAACCATTGTGGATGATATTTACCTTCCCGATTGTTATGTCTGCCGTTTCTTTATTCCAATGATGTAATCAGTTCTGTTGTGGCGATTTTGATCTATAAAATAGCATCAAATGTACCGAGTTGTAATCACATTTTCTCCTACCCAAATCCAATCTGAAAAATACGAAAGACAAAAGCTGAAAACAATTTGATTTCAGCGGATATTCGTGGCTTTTCTTTATTATTCAAGTCTTCGCGGAGGACCTTCGAACTTGTTTCGCCCGAGTCGAAATTTTCCAAGTTCCTGAGTGGTGGAAAACAAAGCTCACGCTCGCATGCATGCGAAAATTCAGCTATCGATACGTGTAGATATATGTATACGTACTATAGCGCGCGCGCGCGCGCTCGCGACGAGAGAAATTTCGCGGCAAACAAAGCCATAAATTGTCGTTAAGAGCGAGCGATCGAGCGAGCGACCTCGGGATCCGACACGCCGTTATACGGAAGCGCGCCCCGACACTTTTCTCGTTTCTCGCGAAAAATGAAACCACTAGCACCCGGTGAGAGAGAGGTTTCATCCTCCAATTGCGACGCGTGTATTGTATTACATAGGTCGATGATATTAGTATTTAATTATGATGTCATTATTATGCGTATATTAATTGCGAGAGTTTATTGCGATGCTAGGGGGCGGAGAGAGAAAGAGCTCCGCCTTCCATCGGTGCTCATGACGTACCCCCGGGAAAAATGGTTTCGCATTAAACTGAATTTGCGCTTTTATGGCACTCTAGAATGCCGATTATTTGAGAAAAAAGGGGAGCACGTTTAAGCGCTCTTATACATATATATATATATATACACACGTGTGAAGACGTTACGTTCAAAGTTATTGTAAATTCTATTTCATTTGTGCGCCATTGCGCGGAAGAAAGGTTCGTTGATTAGTAGTCAACTGCAAACTCGATTCAAATGCTAAACTGTTTTTTCTCGGCAGTCACATACTTGTAAATACGTTAACGGTGTTTCATATATCATATAGCGAGAAAAATTATCATGGGAAGCGGACATGCACACTTCTCTCGAAGAAGTTCTAATAAAAAAAATTTCCTGCAAAAGTTACAACTCGCACGCTGGCCGACGAGTGCTCTTCGTTTTATTTATACTTTCATTGTTTCTCGGTCTGGCAAATGCGCACATGTATCACCGGAAAAGTCACTCGGCACCAGCAAGAGCAACGTAGTCGTCCAGCGTTGAGACCTAAGGCTGTCATCGAATATCAGTGTCTGTCAATTCAAAACCATTATTGTTATGTCATTAAGGCAATGTGAATGCCACCTGTTGTTGACGATTTTTTTTTTTCATTTAGTTTTGAATTTTGAGAAAATATCGCTTGGCCACGCTGTAATAGATTCAATAATGAACTACAACGAGTCAAAGGGATTTTTTCTCATAATTCAAAATCGAAAGAGAAAAACAGGTCCCTGCAATCGTCGGTAACGGGGCTCTCACATCGCCAGAAGAGGGACGGATGTAAACTTTGTACGCAGGCGTTCGTGAAGCGATAGTTTTCGGGACCTGACATTTCTGCTATATTTTCCTCAGTACATGGGCGATCAAAGTTGTGACTTTCGGATTTGATCGTTTATCAATGCATTTCGAACTTGCATGATGTTTATATACCTTTCTTTTTTATTGCGATTATAGCGACTTTGGCCCATATAATGTTGCGTCTTCTTGTGTACGATTGATTAAAAATTCGAAAATATTTTTTACATGATACACTTAAAAATAAAATATTGTTAAATGATAGTAAACATGACATAGTATTAATTTAAATTTACCATCTTATAACATTATAATGTAATGTTTTTCAGGAAAAAATCTCACGAAAAAATCCAATCGGAAAATTTTGAAAATGATAAAATATCTATGTATATAATAATTATAAGTGTATAATAATGTGTGTAATAGAATATATATGAAAAAAGAAACTGTTAGAAAAATATTGTTTTAAAGAATTTTTTATGAAAAATAAAATACTTATTTCGTTATGCGTAAAAAATATTCAAAATGACAAAAATAAATACCGTAACATTTAAATTATCCTTTTAAAACAATAATAAAAATTGTACCGTGACATTGATAAACGAACGATTCTGATTCTTTTTTAAAAACAATATTTATTGTGATCGATTGACGAGCTCAGGGGTGAAGGATAATGAACAATCATTGAGCGTGCCAATTAACGGAAAAGTCGCTCGAGCGTCTAAAAACGCCGGAAAGCGACGGTGATTTGTAAATCAGTCATTAATGAAAAAGGAATGCGTCCATGACATCGAAACTTAGTTCAGTGTGTCTCGATATTATTTTTAAGTCGTCTTTTTTGCGTTTTAATTTTTACGTTTTGATGAAATCGCTAGTCTCTAGTGCTTTATTGTTCGTGGATGATTAACGACGAGCGCCGAAATAAATACTCAAGCCAATAACTATTGGATAACTACATTTTTCTTATTTTCATCCTGCCCTTCTATCTCTTAATATAAAATAACATTTTTAATTCTATACTTTTAATGTATTTGATAAAATATTTTTATATAAATTCAATTTCAGTAATGTATCTCTTAAAATCATTTGCGGTTTTATATATAATTTCTGACTGGAATATATTTTATTTTAAACTGAAATTTCCTCTCGCTTTAATGCATTATCCAAGTACTAATTATTTTTCTTTTTCGTCGTTTTTGTGCTAATTTAGTATATATTAAAATTATTTAAAAACAAATATATTTTTTTAAAGAATTGAATTTCATAATAATTCAATATACTAGAAGATTTATTTTGTGAACCTATATTTTTATTTAATAACATTCAAAATATATTAATTAAATTTTTAAATGAAAGTATTGAAAATATATACGGTGATGCCTTTCAGAAAAAGTAACGAATATCAAATTCGAACAATTACTACATTAGATAAGTAATGTGTGTGTGTGTGTGTGTATATACATACACACACACACTCATTACTTATCTAATGTAGTAATTGTTCGAATTTTTTATTCGTTACTTTTTCTGAAAGGCATCACCGTATATATTTTCAATACTTTCATGTTCACACACACACACACCTAACAATTGAAGTGTATATGTAGAATTAAAAATTGAAAGATAAATAGAATAGAATACTATACTACTCTAGGCCAACATTTACTGCTTGTACTGAAGTTTATGAGATTAATGTGGTAATGAGACTGTCGGTATAGCAAACTTTTCATAGAATTATTTTATAGCGAATAAACGTGAAACTGAAATTTATGATCAATACTGAAAATAGATCGCCACTGATTTAAAAAAAAATGCTCTGCAGGCAGTATTATAACAACGTTATTGTATCATGATTAAAGCGTATAATTTATCGCCTACTCCATTTCAAATGGCCAATGAACAATGGACCTCAAAGAAACACCTCGTTAAAATAATTAAGTGATTGCATTACTAACAGAAATATATACGAAAAATACCAAAAAATTTTCAAATTTTAAGGTATAAGAAAAAAAATCCATGGTGAAAGTACGAAGTTAAAGTTTTTTTATTGATATTTTTTTTAGGTCACCAACTACAGAAATTTTTTTTTTGAAAATTCAATTTTTTAACACGACGAGGAAAATTGATAATTTGTTCATAAAAACACCTAGAAAATATAGCGTTTTAGTTACAAAATCTTATTCGGCAATGAAAATATCAAGTCACCAAATAAATTTAAATTTAATTTCGTAAAAACCGAAAATAATGTTTTTCTTTTATACGCATATATTACATATCGCATGCATTGTGGTTATTTTTATGTATCGTAACATAGAATAGATCCATATAAGTATATAGTACATGATATTGTTCTACTATCCGCGCAAAGAAAAATTAAGTGGCCAATATATTTCTCAGAGTATGAGCAATATGTGGGGATCATAAAAGCCATACATCGGCGGTATGGGCAATATGTGAGCCATATGTCGCTTCGGCGACTGCCATATTTCCTGGTTATTTGATAAAAAAAATATTGGTGTCCCCCGGAGCCCCTCATCGATACGGCCCAGCACCTCGAAGCCACCTTAAATAATAAATAAGTATGGAAAATTGTCAAAAAGAGAGAAAAACATAGAAGAAAACTTATATTTAAATAAAAATGTCCTCCGTTTAAGAATGTATTCTATGAAATGAGATATTAAAACAAATACAAAGATTTTATTTAAAAAATGAAGTTTAAAAGACACAACAAAAAAAACCTTCTTACTAAAAACTCTGGAGGTGATCTATATTAGAAACATCCAAATTTCCACCACTTTTTGTCATAATAAATAAAAATTTATTTGGAAAACTAAAAGCAAAATACTTTCTACTTATCTTAGAATAATTTTCATGTATAATACAACCAGTGACGTATTCATGCAATATGCAGCAACCACAAAATTTCAGTTGTTTGATAATGTTTAAAATATCACAGCTACTGAAAAGAGTGACACTATTACACTATCTCCTTTATACTGATGCTGTCCCATATACTGTATTGACAACTTGCTATTATTGCATTCTTCTCAACATGAATTTCATAGTCTTGTATACCTAGATGCGCGAAAATCAATCAAGTCTCGTTGGAGTAGCATCAAACACATTTTCTCCATGACTTAACTCGCAAAATGTCCTTCAATAATGCACGGAAGTGAGGCAAGAAATGCGTAGATTTTGGTATTTGTCGTCGGAAGTTTTAATATTCGACAGCGTCGAGGACATCGGTTCATCATTTTTAATGATACAGTTCAATAAGAAGTTTTATGCAAAAAGTATATGTAGGTGGATTGGTATTCACAATATTTTACAATAAAAACATTTTTACTGAACAAATTATATTCCTGCAAATGTAGTATTTTTATCTTTTCATTTTTATAAGAAGTTAGTAATTAC
This sequence comes from Torymus sinensis, assembly GCA_030522985.1. Taxonomy (NCBI): domain Eukaryota; kingdom Metazoa; phylum Arthropoda; class Insecta; order Hymenoptera; family Torymidae; genus Torymus; species Torymus sinensis. The sequence continues at coordinate 46,975 of JAPYZP010000821.1, read as the reverse complement.
ATTTTTTTTTTAATTTAAAAGAAAATATATTTTATGAAAAGTTATTTTCGTTTGTAAATAGATCTAGATATTCTATAATCTATATGAAATTTATAATGTAGATATAAAGTATTCTTTAATTTTATATGGTCTTACCATTTTATATAATATTATCTATATTTTACTGTTTTATTATATACGTATGAAAGGAAATTCACAACAAAATTTGACTTTAGGCAGCTTCAAAACTGATCAAAATTGTTTTTAAGGCACACCTCCCGGATGCGATTTTTTTTCTTTCTTATTTCACAAAGTATACGGAAAAAATCGTGTAGAATTGAAAGCATCTTTGTCTCATATTTCTTAAAAGTTGAAATTTTTGAAGAAAATGGTTAAAATGCCTTTTTTTTACACCTCAGCTATTTAACCCAGAAGCGTTCCATTCAAAATTTCAAAAAAGAAATTGTAACTTGAAAGAAAGAGTTTTCAATTCTCTTTTCTGTAAATTAAAAAATGTTGCTTCCTTCAAAAGTTATAAGAGTTTGAAATTGAACGTTGAAAGGGCATAAAAATGCTCAAGTCGGGGCTGCCGATTCTTTTGAAGGAATCAACATTTTTTAATTTACAGAACAGGGAATTGTAAATTTTGAAATTTTGAATAGAACGTTTCTGGGCTAAATGGATGGGGGGGTAAAAAAGGCATTTTGCCATTTTATTCAAAAGTTTGAACTTTTAAAAAATATGAGAGAAAGATGTTTTTAATTCTACACAATTTTTTCCGTATACTTTGTGACATAAGTAAGAAGATAGATCGCATCCGGGAGGTGTGCCTTCAAAAAAAATTTTGACCAGTTTTGTTGAAGCCGCCTAAAGCCGAATTTTTTTGTGAATTTCCTCATATTATAATGTAAGTTTGTGCCTTCATCTCTATTATAAAATACTTATCTTTATCATACCTTTTATAAGAGCAGTAAATCCTTGCAAAAACAGAAAACTTAATCGAATGAATAAGCAAATAAAAACAATATAACTTATAATTTCTCAGGTTTGATATCAAGCACACCAACGGTGACACGATAGCATTTTATTGAGGAACAGCCTTTTTTGCTTTTAGGTACTGCATAATGGCGTTGAGGGAAAACGATTACGAAAACCTGAGCAACCAAACACGAAACGTGTTTCGCTTGGGAGCAAAAAAGAGGCGATGAGCGATCACGACTCTTGATGTGTGTGTGTGTGCACAACGAGGTTTTTTATTTTCGGTCTCTTTGCAAAGGTAAAAGAGAGAAGTGGATAAAGAGAAAAAGAGAACTAGGCACTGGTCTATTGCTGCATGAAAGGTTCAAACAGAGTGTCACACGCGCACGGGAATTTTTATCGCATTATTAAATACGCTTGATGAAGTATTCGATCCCTCTCCCCCCTCTCTCTCTCTCAGCAAACAAACGCCTCTATCGCGTCGCCAGGAGATGCACCAGGAAAGCAAAGTACCAGAGGTCGTTTTTATTTATTCCAACGCCCTTTTACATGTTTACTTCATAAATGATTTGTCAAGCTTATTTACCAAAAGACATAATATAGGAAGTATCGCATTAACAATAAACTACCATTTACCATTTATTCAAATACTTGTGGCCACATCATTGAATGGTCTTGAATTCGCAATACATAATTATTCAGACTTCATTCAAACAAATTAATTTGAAATATATTTAAATATTATTAATTGATTTTATAATTTGTATGCGCGCGCGTGTGTGTATCTGTGTATGTATCTGCGTGTGCGTCCGTAAGTATGTATAATAGTAAGTAAGTATATGTAATAACGGTTAAGTGTGGATGAGAGTATGCAACTACTCGAATCGAATATCAGAACTACTTCGATTTATAACAAACTAGTCAAATCAAATCGGAATTTACGGTTTACATGGTACTATTTAGACTGGGTCGGATGATTTAATTTATGATGACGTCTATTTAATCCAGATTGGACTACTTAGATCAGTGCGAACTATCTGAGCTCACCTCTAACTATAACTCGAGACCTCTTATTTTCATAACTCAAGATGGCGGACTAAAATTTGTCTCCCGTATAAATACATCCGCATACCCACTAACACACCCACACACACCCACACACACCCACACACACACACACACGCGCGCGCACGCACACACACACACACACACACACACAAATCCACATGTACACCTAAAGTTACATTCAATCAGTAATTAACAAAATGTACTTCTTTTTATTTGTGCTTTGGTCTTCTAAATTGATTAAATTTCCAAAATACCTAACACGATATCCTAATACGTTTTACGGTTTAATCTATCCGTTAATAAAGTTTGTCCATACTTTAGTCGCCAATTATCTTTGTGTCACCGGTTTTATGCTTATAATGAAGATACGAGATATTAATGTGAAAATATTGATTTAAAATAGCCATAAATAAAGATTTTAAAAAAAAAAAACGAGAAAAACATACTATATCAGCAATGTGGTAAATATAATGAATTGTGTATGTATAAACTTTTTTGCTATGTTTTGAGTCGGACATATTTATGGCACGTGAATGTATGAACATCATATTTATTTTGATAAACGTATAAATGGTAACCAAACATGACATTTAGATCTCAAACATAAATAACTCTGACTAAATTACAGAGTATTAGAAAAAAACAGCTCGATTCACACACTTGCGATCCCATCCGAAGGTCACGTTAATAATGCGTTTGTACTATAGTTATAACCCTATATCGTCGATAACTGGTGAACATTTAATAGTAACTCATTAGACGAATTACGTTTTGAAGAATAAAATATCAAATTTTGAGTGCTCTATGAAATGTATGTTATTATAATTTTCTTAAATTTGCGATAATTGAAAAGTGATGTTTGTATTTAAATTTAATGTTGCGAAAGTAGTAAAAAACTATTTTTATTGGCTGTGATTCTCTAGCTTGAAACGCCGATATGTTATGTTAAAGTTCTTTCATACATAGTAAGTTAAAATAACATACACATGTTTATTGTATTAAAAAATAAACATCAATAATTTATCAAAAAATTTTTGAGTCAAGTTTTTGATTACTATGATTTTTTTAAGCAACTTTTCAATTGCTCATTTGATTATTCTTCTCGTGATTTAGCAACATCATAACGTATAATAAAACAGATACGTATAGAGGGCCGTATAAATATTATATTTCGTAACAAGGGCGTAAAGTCTTACAGCCACGCGTGATCGCCGTGCATATATAAGGACTAGGTTTGTTAGTCCGAGTGTTTGGAGATCACATATAGTTTGTTCGAGGGTCCGATAATCACTATTTAAGTAACGAAATAGTACCTTTTGTGTCTAGGATCACACGAGGGCATAAGTTCCACGTCCGTGTTGCAAACAATATTTTTTTATGAAGTTGGTGTTATGCCTATTCTTACGCTTTGAATAGCGGACTTAAAATACGGGGTTGTCGCCTGCGGAAGTGAAAAATTGACGCCACACCGAAAATGCCCTAAACGGGTGAAAAACACAGTTTTTATGTTACGCCTACTGCATTAAAAAATAAATTTGTACAACTTTTTTTTTGCTTTACACCTATTAGTGGGTGCACTTTAACCCTAGTGGGCGAGAAGTCTCATTTTATGCCAACATAACGAGGCGTAAAATCGTACACTACGCCCGCAAGGACAAACATATTATTTTAAGGAGGTTCTTGAGCTAGATAGTGTCACTACAAACAATTATTGATAAATCACTGGAATCGTTAGTTTTCGACAACCGATTTTATTTTTGAAGTATTGTGTTGTGTATTGGATGATAGACATTGCCACGTAATGTGGTTTAAATCTTGCGCAGATCGTGACCACAATCACAGTTTGTTTTTTCAGTAATGAGTTTTCAATCCGTCCTAAGGACGCAAGAAAGATATACCTAGTGATCAAGGAGCGCGGAAGCGCTCCGAAGTCAAGTATTATAGGTCTCACACTGTAGAGAAGCCTGAAGGGAACGACCGCGCTATCATATACTTTGATTTAGGGTCTTTCAAACTATCTGATTTTGTTACTGCTTTTTTTTATCTACAACGATTGAATTTTGTTATGAATTTTCTCGGCAAGTTTAAACTGTAATACCATGGTTTGCTTTTCTAAGTATAATAGAATTCAAAATAATTTTTTCTTTTCTCTAGGACTTCTTTCCCACATGTTTTTGGATATAGATTTTTTGGCATTTCTCTTATATATTTCTCTCGAAAATCCGAGTATGGTAAAATCTAATGTAGTGTCCACTTTTAGTAGAGTCACCTTTTTGCAAGGGAGTCTGCTTCTTCGTTGCCTGTTATGACTAAGTGAGATGGAATATAAACGAAAAGTACGCTACAATTGTCATTTTGTATAATTTTTTGGTATTTTTTTTGAATGCTCATAATGTGCCGATGTTAATTCTGTTGTCGATTTTATTGCTGTTCAGAGATTGGATAGCACTGAGTGATTTATGATTTACTTAGAATATAGTGTGTTACGTACAAGAGGATGAAGGAATGAATTAAGATGGATTAATCGCGTAAAAAATCGTTACGAGGCTTGCTCGAATGCCTCGCGCGCATCTTCTTATCACTATGCTGACGCGGCAGGGCTCAGGTGTTCAGTCGCTCGAGCGTCGCCCGTGACAATAGTAATTGGATTGTAGTTTGTTTATGATAATGGCAAGGGATAAGTTTAGTGCTATACACTCTGCTGTAAAGATTGAGGCTGATTTGTGTAGGCTTTTTTGTTTTTTTGTATTGTTGTAATGTTGAGATCTTTGCAGTTAAAGGCACATCCGTCCTCTTCAGAATCGGGGCTTTTGCTTGCACCTGTGCAGATAGGGGTGTTTCTATTATCTATAAAATTTTGACCAGTATTTTTTTACGATTTGTGAGAGTGTGTGAGAATTTTCGTTATAAAACTATAACATAAGAAGCAAGTGCGATCTTGTATTGTTATTAATTTTAATTCTACGAACATGATGTTTGTCGGAGTGCTGTTTCTATAACCAAGGACTTTTCGTACAGCTGTGAATTGAATTTTTTCCAGTCTGTGGCAAGAATTTTTCGTTTTTGCATAATAAATAAAGCAGCCCTAAGACATCGTAGGTAGCCTTTATATAGAGTGATTAACGTATTTGGATCCAAACCCAACCAAGTTTCACATAAAATTTTTATTATATTAAGTGCCTTGATGCACTCACTCTGAATGTGATTGATATGCACGGTGAATGTCAGCTGGTGATCGAAGATAATACCTCTCTCTCTCTCTCTTATTAAAGGTAACTGTCTGCTGTTATTTTTATTCACACGCTTCGTTATCGCACCTCTCTCCTTTTCTGAATTACCGGCGATCGTATGCTGGTTATCTACATTTCTCACCATTTCGGAAAAGAAACTACTACCTAGAAATTTTGTTGGGGTACTAGATTTTGTATTGTCATATTGTTTACTTTTACTTCGATATAGCCTGGTTAATATTTTTATTAAAATGAAGTAATACGGTTTTTGGAGGATATAGTTCAAGGCTTAGAGACTTTAAATTGTATTTTAGTGTACCTATACATTTTTCGATTAAGTTTTTGCAACGTGTTATATGAGATATTTTTGATATCTTCTGCGAACTGTAGGACGGATAGGTGCTTAGGATTTTCAGTAATATTAGATACGTATATAATATAGAGCAAAGGACTAAGTAGTCCTCCTTGTGGCTCTCCTTTGTAAACCCACCTGGCCTCATCACTCTTTAGATTTGTGAAAATAGATAAATCTTTCTTCGAGCAGAAACTTTATAAACATTATCAAATTCTTAGAACATCCGATTGAGGCCAGTTTAGTTAAAAGTATTTCGCATAAGATATTGACGAAAGCTCCCTGAACCTCAAGGAGTAACCCAAGGTTGAATTCTGCAAAACTGAAGGCAGAATCTAAAAATTCCTTACTTTCGCAATTGGGTAAAAAAGTTGGATCAGTATACACCCATGGCAGACTTATTTTATTGAGATATTAATTTGTTTGCTATTTTGTAATCCAAAGGACGGGATGGTTATCGGTTGTGTTTCGGTGTATTTATTTTTAAAGATCTTACATTTATTCCAAGTATAATATTTCCCAGATTTATTCGAATTTATTGTTTCTGTAAATGACTTGTAGTTCGACCTTTTTCTAATTTTAAAGTTTTTTTCAAGTTAACGGCTGCTTTATTATATTTTATAACATCCTCCAACTGATGTGTACGTTCCGATCTTTTGAAAGCTTTTTTCTTTTTTTTTCTTTAACCGACGGCACTCAGAATCCCACCAAGAGACGGGGTTGAAAATAACGAACACTAACCCTAGTTGTAATCTATTTTTTATGTGACCGAACAGGTTTCTGACTCTCTCAAACCCAGTGGGATCAAATCGTGTGTAACACTTCGAAAGCTAATACTAATTACATTCTTATGGGTAACGTCAATGCAGTTCATATCGTACGGAACTGCACTCAGAATGATCTAAACGGACAAAGACTTCTAGAAGCTATCGATGGTTTTGACCTGTTTTTGCATATAATTCTTTTTTTCACATAGACTTTTATTGAATCAAAAAATCTAACAATGACTTAATCTTATCTTCAATATGGGGTCGGACCTGGGGTTCGAATCATCCATTTTTTTATTGGAATAAATACCGAAAAAAACTGTCAAAGAAAATCTTTTAAAATTGACTCAGTTCGAAGTATCATAGTATCTTTAAATAATTCGTTCTTTTACGATATTATTAGAGTAGTATGTTTGTGGTAAATTGAGGTTTATTCATTTTATCTTTATTTTTGAAACACTATTTTATATCGAATATATCGGTTGAGTTTCGTCTATATAAATTATTCAAATTACAAAATCATTCCAAAAAATAGTGAACTGAAACTAGATGTAATATATAATGATGTAATAAACTATTTAAAGTAGAATGCGAGATTGCACGTGGCCATTTTTATACGATGAGTTGCATAATAAGTACTACTCTCTCAATTGTTTTCAGTGTAAAGTCAAATAGTGATACAGAACAGGTAGTGAACTATTATTCCTTTGAAAATAGTGAAATTGGATTTCCACTAAAATTAGTGTATATTCACTATTATGCAAGAGTGTCCGACTTTGAACTGAATAAAATTTAGAGAGTATGTATAAGATGAATTGAGCTGTAACCCTTATTTTGCTCCTTATACAATGTGTCTCGATCGTTAAGATAATAAAGACAGCTATATAAAGCCTTTAAACGTTACTCCTGTCGTCTCGGACTGTCCACGAGTCTGAGCGACAAACACGTCATTGACGCGCCTGGGGACAAGATTAATCGCACGAGGGTTGAGGGAGGGGGCGGGGGTCTGCGTCAGCGAGGCGCACCACACAACAGCCGCCGCGGCGACGACAGTCCATTTTCGCCGGCCACCGTGGAGTATTATAAGAGCGTTGCGCGACAAGGGATGGGAGAAATCATGGAACTTTCGAGCCACACTCACACGCACACCTCGCCGATCTAGCAGCCCTCCGGTGATATTTGGGCTGCGAGTTGCTACAGTATAACTGTATATGTATGGATGTGTATACATCTGCCGATTGGCATCGCATGGATCATTTTTTGTCGCGTGACCGCTGACTTTGATTGATGGACGCGATTTATTCGACGAGACGAGAGGTCATAAGTCACGGCGGTTTTCAAGGCGTATTTCGACGACGAGCGCATTTTCCGGGTTCGCCGTGCTTTTTCGGATGTGTTTAGCGCACGTGACATACAATGTTTCAACGTAATACCATTTGAGTTATAAGAGACTTTACAAAGATACACACAAAGAGGATTCTTTGAGTGATACATCTGAAGGAAGGACACAACTTGATACATGAATATCTTTACGCGTAATAAATGAGATTTATACTCCACACAAAGATAAATGTTATGCCATACAAAAAAAGTAATTAGATTATTTAATAACTATTTATAGGGAATCATTCTGTATGTCGGACTGTATTATGATATTACGAATTTGGTCAAATATATTCACTAATGTATTACTTTTAGTAATGGATGGAATGGTAGGGAATTTTGTTTGTTAATTTTTTTCAAACGATCCTTTAAAAAGTAAATATGAGAGAATTCATATACTTTTAAATTTTAAATTGGTTTCTACATTTCCGTAAGCAAATATTATACGTTTGACACCAGGTTTTTTAAAAATAAATTGATAGAAAATTGTCAATATGAATTTATAAAAAAAAGAAAAAGAAAAATGTTCATAGTATATTAGAATCAGCACAACCCTAGCCGAAATCGAAAAAAAAGTAGCAAGTTTCTGGCCATATGTTAGCTAAGAATTGGGATGTTTTTATTTAATTTCTACCAGAGAAAGTATCAAAATATACGTAAATAAGAAAATTTATAATAGTTTTTCACTAAATTTTAGTAGAATTTCATTAAGAATCTTTTAGATTAATCAATTTACTAAACTAAATGCCAAAAGTAAAATAGCTCATATGAAACAAATTAGTAACAAAGTAGCTTTCTCTTAAATTTCTTGTTCCTTAATAATTTTTTATCATGAGAATTAATCCTTGACTATTTCTCGATCAAAATGTGTTTACAAAGGCTTTATTATTCAGAATGTGACGTACAAAAATATCACCATTTAAAAACTTGGATAACGGGAGAGCTCTTTAGAGCAGTTACAAATTTAACATTTCTGAATTTGAAATAAGGTAGGCATGTATATCTATAACGCACAGCTTAAAATTTCAGAATGAACTAAAATCGATAGAAAGCTGAGCCGTTGTCAATATGAACATAACGATATCGATGATAATAAGTAATATCAGACTAGGCCAGTGTAAATAGCATTATGAGGTCATATCGCATAGAGCCCGCGAAAGCACTAGACATAGAGGTCCCAGTATGGACTATCACTAGGAGATCGCCCACTATTAACGGGAAGATTAGGTAAGTTTCAAACCACGATACTTAATTAGACAAAGAAGACAATAGTTGAAAAATTTGATTTTTAATGAAAAGCATTATCTAACTTTAAAAGTCTTTGATTTTGATTAAACATAAATTCTATATATCATTTCATTCAATACGCTTTATCATAATTTCATACTTCACGCGTTTAGGATTTCGTATAACATGCAATACTATGCAACTAATTAAGAGCAAATATATATATTTTTTTTATTTGGTTTGATCATTATCGACGTTTTGTTATTAAAGTGACAAACAGTATAAAATTACTATTTAAAAATTTGCATGTCCAAAAGGTCTGCACAAAAACTACCTAAATAATATAATTATGTAGTTTTATACAGAAATAATACAAAGATGTACCTAAATAACTACCTATATAATAACCGTATATGTATTATACTTCATTAGTTTTATATAATATTCGAATTAATAATACGAAGAGTAATTTACTATAGTGAAATTAAATAATTTCAAGAAAGCTTTTACTCATGCTATCTAGATATTTAATTTGTAGTTTCAGTGTATTATATGTTTGGTACGAAGTAAAATTGAACTTTTGGTGACTATTGTTTCCATTAGACTATCTTTACCATAGAGAATATAACGATTTCACTGTGTTAGTAGTAATTGGGGTAAATTTTAAAAGTAATTACCGCATTCATTTGATTTTTGTTCGCCTTTTATAGTAACGTCAATTACGAGCATATACCAGAATATCTGATAATACATTTTGCACTATTTTTAATTTTCAAAATGATTTCATCAAAGATAAAAGTAATATTCTCGTTTAAATTCCATTAATTTTAGAATAAATTGTAAGGTATATGATTAAACTTGCAATCACTAATTAAATAAATAATAATTACACTGGAATTCTATTGTATTTATTTCAAATTGAAATATAAACGTATTTTAACATATTGTCTAAAATATCTTTATTTAATTAATTTATAACATAAAAGTAAGATGAAATATTTAAATTTATTAGTAATGTATCACGCGAATATTTAATGTATCAATGAGGAGTAAAAGCTTGAAGTAACAAATACTGTGGACATTCGAAATGTCAAAGAAGCAATTATTTCTCATTCAACGAGACGGGCGTTACATCGCAATTTCCCAGCGGCAAACAAGCAAACGAGTGAAAAATAAGAGGGACTAAAGAAAAGAAAAATAGCATTGAAGCTTGAACAAATGTCGACTCATGTTCTCCATGCGCACCGCTATAGCTTCTTCTCCACCCTCCTTCTTCAAGTTGCCGCGCCAAACTTATTGAATTTTCGCTATTTACCGAGCCTCTCTCTCTCTCTCTCTCTCTCTCTCTCACTCTCGCCTACGCTCTCACTTCGCGAGCGATCAAAGCGTAGATTCGCGAATAACGAGTTTATCTTGCGCTCGCGCGCGAAGGTGACTATGCAATCGCGTGAGCAGAGCGCGCGCGCTTCGATCGGTCTGCGAGCGACACAGTGCAGGCCTCGCGCGGAAAAACCCTCTAGATTTTCAGAAGGCGCCGACGCCTCCGGTGATTCATGGGACTGTTCGCCACGCGCGTATGAGCTTAATGGTCTTAGCCAGTATTTTTGATCGATTCCCTCGGCAGTTGCGAGCTCGCGAAACGCGAGATAAAAATGCGACGGTGAACCGGAGGGCAGATGCAAGCACGTCGCAGGAACGAAATTGTCGAGTGAAATGAGTTGAAGTACACGCGCGGATGTCGCAATTGCATTTCAGATCGACGAAGGCCACCGAGTCGCCCAAGCGCGGAAGATACGAATCCTTGAAAATGGACTCGATGCCAGTTGATGGTGAGTGCCGTAATCGATTTCTATAATGCCACCTCTGGCAACGTTTTTAGAATTTTATGTTGGAATTTTAAGCTCATGAAAAATGTTTAAACGTGCTATCACATATTGCATTTTGAAAATTATAACAGTCATTAAAATGTCAACTACTGCAATAAATTTAATCAGATAAGAATTGAAAATTATTTAAAAGTATTTTTCACGTCGATTAATTAAGTGTCAGATTATTTAATTGAATCTAAATATAAATGATGTTCTATTTGGAATGGCAATAAAGCTTTGAAATAAAGAAGAAAAGCCTTGTTGTTCGGGAATTGCTCCTCTTAAAAGATCAAAGCCCCAGGCAGCCAATAATATAAGAATTTTTCTTTGAAGTATCGAGACCAAGCGCTTCGAATTCCGGCGCCAATCTCGTTGAGAGCACGAGGAGCTTTCATTGTGCCCTCAGGCCCATTATTATTCTGGCCCAGATTTTTGCCGTTTTCCCAGTCAGCGGTGTCAGATCAACCAACGCAACTGAAATAAAGTTAGAAAAATTATTTACATTTCTATCTCATACGTTTTTGAGAGTACATCAAAAGTTTTTCTATATTTTTAAAGCATAAAACATCAAATAAAGATCAATCATTTATTATAACATTACTTTTTCATTACGTTAAATATTTTTGCTAAATATATCTTTTAGTGTGCTCTCTTTCTACATGATCATACTCTATGTTTAATATTAATTTAATATTGCAAAAAATTTAAACATTTAACATGTAACGTATTTTAATGTGAAATATTTTTTGCTAGATTTACATGGCGAAGTTTGAAGATCGTTTATTGTTGCTTATCAACTATAGGATCAATAATTCTTACATTATTTAGTATCCATCGATTAGCCACCACTTCCATTACTTCTAATAAAACAAGTTAGTATTTAAAACACAATTAAGTATTTTTATGCTGTGCGCTTTTACAATACACTCAATAACGTTATGGCTATTATCATTATGTACACCCTGCTACAAAAAACTATAAAGTTTTTCTATGTCTTCGTCTGAAATTGAAAATGTTCTCTGATTAGTGGTAGTGCGAAAATAAAACGTTTGTGCATTAAATGACCATTCTGAATACCAACTTGCTTGATAAATCTATGCAACAAAATCATTTTCGTTTCAAAAAGTAAGATTTAGGTGACTTCAATGACTTATATGGACGTACTACGCTAAAATGCGGAATTTCGAAATTTCGAAATTCTTATTATAACATAGTTATAATGAAATTTTTATTCATTAATATTATCTCAGAAATAATCACATGTTAAGGAATGACGATAAAATTAATTATGATATGAGCAAATTAACCTGAGCAGAATAAAGTTAGTTCAGTCTTATTTTAAATATAAAACTGATTTTTGTGCGCACGATGCGTGCACCTAATTCTGTGTGCGTTAAACTTTAATTTCACATGATTTTATAAACAAATAACGTGAAGCACACTTTTTTAGAAAATTGACTAATCAGAGTTCGAATAAAAGCGTTACATTTAATTCGAGATTTATGGCGTTGGTTCTTTATATAAATGAACCAGATCATATCATAGTTATCATATCATGGCTGATTGATTATAGATTACGAGTTATAAATAATAGATGATAAGTTATGGGTTATACGTCCTGAATTATGGGTCGTGGGGAATGGATTATTTATGAGTAATGAGGTTTTGAGTGATAGTTTAAACTCATTTTTTACAAAATAAGCATGCCCTGTTACCGCCCCGTCCTCGATAAAAAGTTTTATTTAATTTGTATATAAAGTTAACTCAAGGTAACTCGACCATAATCTTATTCGGCCACACACATACACACACACACACACACATTATTTCAAAATTTCTCAGATTATTTTCACTTGCTTACAAGTGAATTAATCTGAAAAGTGACCAAAAAAGCACAGGGCACCGTTAATCAGTTGCAGGCAAGACTAATTTCATTTTCGAAGTTTTCAGAATTTTGTTTTAAGCAGAATATGGATTGTATTTTAATTTATGTTTATACATTTATGTCGATTTTGCCTGGAAGAAAAAAATAAAAAAACTTTTCGGATGAAATTGGCGGAGCACAGTGAAACGCTCTCTTTACAATTTGGCTACGTGTAAAATCAATACTTGCCTTCGGAGCGCTCCCGTAATTGTTTTTTCGTAGAAGATGTACTATATTTTGATGTCTCTTTAATAGTTTTTTCTAAACATCTTGGCGGATCTACCTCGAGTTACCTTATTTAGCTTAAAGTTCAAAATTCATAAATCATCAGACGACCTGAACGGGTTTATTAAAATAATATTTTAAATGTAATGCTCAAGGAACAGTTTCAAGAAAGCACGTCATGGCGGTATATAATATCTTTAATATTGTAATAGACTCGAGTTTTTTTTATGTATTTTCACTAGCTCTGCCTTATCTGCTCTGACGCACCGATGACTTACTTAAACCATTCTGTACTCGACTTTTTCAAAATAAAAAAATCTATCATAAAATAATGAATGTAAAACATTATGAATAACGCGGGTTACGTTTTCCATTTTCTGCATTGTATTATGTATGTATAGTGTCAAAGATGAATGCTAATAATGAATATAAAAGTTTTTGACGAAAGATTTTTATCGTGTTTTGCAAAACTCGATTCGGTAATTTCGAGCAAGCCGCGGGGCGAGCGTCCGAGCAATTAAAACGATTGGACGCGCTAGGACGCGGCCGGAATTCCATCGTGAGAGAGAAAGCTAATGCGCTGGCGGGGTGCGCCCGGGGATTTTGCAGGCAATCTAGTGTTCTCGTTCACGGCCGGGATAACGACGCTGCTGTTTCTGAAGCTGGCGCGCCAGTGGCCGAGCTTCGCCGTCTCCTGGGAGTGCATGGAGCGGGAGCTCGCGGGCCGGCACAACCCACGCCGCGCCAACGCTCTCAATCTTGCCATGAAATTCAAGATCCTCAGCGCCGTCGTCATGATACTCGCGCTTGGTAAGGCAGCATCCCCGAGTGAAGAATCGCGGCTCATTTGCAATTCCGATCCAATAACTACGGGAACAGCCGCCTCGCCTCGACTTTTGCGTGCTTTCCGCGCGCGCACGCGCCATGCTTTTTCATTATTCTAAAGACGAGCAACTTTTCTGTCTTCGTTAAGCTGTGTGCACGCGATTTTTATAGCGCTCTCAGCGCGATCTTGCATCCGCCGGCTCGGCAGACCAATAAGTCATCATTTATACTCCAAACACTTTACTATAGAAAATTTGATTTTTTCACGCGTCTGATTATTATTTGACAGCGTCAAATTTTTTCAAATGTTCGTTGCTTTATTCTTACTTTCTTAACTTAACATAACAATGAAATTTATCAATTGAAATATATCATTTATTGTTATATTATTAACATAACAAGTATTTTGTCACAATATAGTGGAACACACCTTGTCGATTTTGGCAGGATATGTTAGTGCGGTAGAATGTGCGACTATTCGTGGTGATAGAGACATTCTTGCTACGTACTTCGCACTTCAATTTCCACAAGTACGCAAAGGAAAAGTAATTTAATATTTTCATTCATAAATTCACTTTTTCAAACAACCAGCTTCTATCTGTTAGATGTTTACGGATTCCAACTATGCCCTGTGGAAAGGATTAGTTGTCCAGTTTGTAAATTTCCTTAGTACATTTTCCTGGAATTTCATGGACCTTTTTCTCATTCTAATCAGCGTAGCTCTTACGGACCAGTTTACACAACTTAATCAAAGACTGTATGCTATCAGAGGAAAGGTAGTATTTTTTTATTATTAACTGTGTGCGCAATTTAAATACTAAATTAAAATATAGAAGGGGGGATACTCGCAAATGAATAATATTTTGATAAAGAATATATAAATTTAATAAAAATAAGTAGAAAATAATCTGAGTTTAGCCCTTAAACGACAAACCTTCAAATAATTCCATAAAGGACGCATGGGGACACACAAACGATATTTTGGGCTGAAAAAAATGATGCGTGATGTTGAAAAAGTGTAAAATAAGAATAAAATATTTCCGAAGCCTCCGTGCTAATTTAACTATTCAAAAACAGTACTTGAAATAAACGAGAAAAATCGTGAGCTTCCCGTGAAAAATCCGTGACCCCAAGTGTCTGATAAGGATTAATAAAGTTTTAGTCAAAGTAGCATCAATGTCGTATTAGTTTGACATCCACAGTTTAATACACTGAACTCACAATCAACGAAATTAGCACTGTTTCAATGTCAAGTCAATGCCGGAATGGTGGTGGGCTGAAGCCCGAATCGACTTCAATCGATTGGCAACGATGACACGTCGCATGGACTCCCAAATCAATGATATCGTTCTACTCTCCTTCTCCACGAATCTCTACTTCATCTGCATTCAGCTACTAAACTCTTTCAAGTAACAACAAAAATACGAACTACAACTTTTCGTTTATCTATATTCAACCATAGTATTTTACTTTTTAAATTTAACTTTCGAATTCAGTTTTAAGAAAGAAAATTTTTCCCTAGATATTTAACCAAGCCTGATAATTTTTGCCAAAATATTTAAAGATTAATAAAAAAAAATGAAAGAAAAATTGTTTTAGAATACATATACGCATAATCTTAGATACATGTTAATAATACAGATAAATAACTCTTTTTAACTCTCTCAGCGATCAAATAATCTGTCTTATTTGATGTAATTATGGTAACAAATACATGTTTCGTCAGATCCATTACAAATAAGTATATTATATTAACATTGAATCGACCTACTTATACAATCAGTTATTAAGCATCTTTAAATAACTAGCGTCGGCACATGTGAAGCACCTGGTTCATTTTTTTTATTCATTTATAAAAAAAAAGAGACAAAAATGTGACTTCCACCTCGAATTTTGTTTTTGTGTATATCATGTAATATATATACACACACACACACACACACACACACACACACACAGATATCACGTGATCGTCTAATTAGGCAATCAAATCGCTAGAAAGGCGGTTTCACTCATGATTTTTTAAGACAGGAATAAGGGATCAAAATAAATATAACAATTATAGTAGCAATATACTCGCTCAGGGGAGTATCACGGATCCAGATCACAGATTCGGATAAACTCTAGGGCACTACTACTATACTACTGATACTACTACTTCTACTTCTACTTCTTTCTTTGAAAGAAGTTGAAAGAACAACAAAATTTGTCAAAAATTTTATTTTAGTCACATTAGCTTATCGTAGAACGCGGCGCTCTTCTCGTCCCACCGCGCCCCCGGCGCGCCCCCCCCTTCCCCTGTTGGTGTTTTTTCTCGCCCCCCCCCCCCCCCCCCCCCCCCCCCCCCGTCCCAGCGGAGGGAGGGGGTCCAAAGTTTCGACGATACCCAGTGTTACGGATACATATTAATTATAAATACTCAAAACTTAAGAAAATAGCGTTTATGTAAATTCATCATTATTTATTAGATCTTGATTTAATATTTGGAAAAGACTCTTTGCGCAACCGTTGAATACGGGTCTTATCAATCTTTTACAATAAAGGAAACTTGGAAGTATTTTGTGCTTATTATGGTATTTTTCAATCACCCGCCGCAAATTCGGTTTTGTGCGAAATACTCGGGCTCGCGCACTCACACCAAACGAATCGCGAGATGATCATTCCGGCACTCCCGGTTACAACGCGTTGCTCAACGATTCGCGCACGCACATAGTCTCTCGCTCGTTCTTTCTCTCTCGTGCGCGTATGCGTGCGTTTGTGAATGCGCGGGAGAAAAACACCCATTCTGACCTTCGCAGGAGGGCGGTTTTTCTCGCGCGTATGCGCACACGTGTGCGTGTGCGCACCGGTGTAGATACATAGCTTCACTCCATGCACTCTCATCACACTCGCTCGCTCGCAAAATCCGAGCAAAAGAATACCACTCTGTATGTACCTTTTCGACGTTTCTCGAATTCCCTGCAGCCATCGCCCTGGTGGTGCGGCTGCGTCCTGTGTCAGCAGCGTTCTCTCTCTCTCTCTCACTCACTCGTTGGCTGCTGCTGCAGGTCAGCTCGCTGTCCGGGCCTTTCGTCGTCGATGAGCTGCTCTCTCTGTCAGCTCCTCGGGGCGTGCAAAAAATATCTCTCTCTCTCTCTCTCTCTCTCTCTTACACACACTCACCGAGCACCAAGAAAATGCGAATGGGCTTTCTGCTCTATCTCGCGTGTGTGTTAGAGGAGAACTGAGAGTTGCGCCGTCGCTTCTTCCCCTCCACACGCGGGCCCACCGGAACCTCGCGAGCTCTCGGTCGATTCCGCGTATACAGTCGAACAGCGCCACGCTATGGCGAAAAAATATTGATTTCTTCCAAACTTATGGAAGTTTAAAATTGAGTAATAAAAATGTATAACTGTTAGACTCTTAAAATTTATTGTCTGTTCGATTTCATATTTTGGTGCAGTTTCGTTACTCAACCTTAAACTTCCATAACTTTGGAAGCAACCAATATTTATGAAATCTAAAAAAAGGAAAGGAAAGCTCGTTTTATCTAGTTCTATTTTCCTTTTCTTACATTGTGTTTAAGACTATCCAAGATTCAATCATTAACGTTTTAAGAGGCTTATTTGAAGATTTTTTTCAATATAAGTAAAGCCAAACATGCCCATAACTTGAGTTTTTTGGGGCGTTGGTCTAATATTGCTGCTTTCTACATCCAAAATATACTGTAGAGTTTTAGCCGAATCCGTCATCCGGATCCCTATGACACTCTTCTGCTCAGTTAAAACTACAAATAATAATTTAAAGCAGTTTTTTACAGCAATTTTATTAGGTTATTGATTAATATGTTAATATTAATATATTTACACTTATACAAAATATAAGCAATTAATAAAAAATATCACATAATTAAATTTTCAATTAGAGCCCAGGCGGAAATAGTAACTACAAATTAGCAGTTATTAGCAGTTATTTGCAGTTATTTACAGTTATTTACAGTTTTGGTAATAATAAATAAAGTTGTTATTACCAAAACTAGTGTTGTTATTAACAAAAAAATTAACTATATCCCAGATAGCAAAAAACGTTTGAGAAACGTAGGAAAACGTCTAAAACGGAGGAACGTTTCTACGGCGTTTCAGAAACTTTGAAATGTCCAGCGTGGTTGCAAGGTTACGTTGTATAGGAACATCTTGGAAACGTTTGTTCACCTTAAACATCTAGAAAGGCATTAAGATTGCAAAGTATTCGATATCCGACCCGCCGATAGATGTGTAATTCAGTTCATAATAAAAGAAAAGAAATTTCCAGGGTATAATATAAGGGAAGTCTACTTTAGCAAAGCGTACCTATAATACTGTTTGTAGTAGGGGTAGTTCGAGTAGTTCAAAGATTTCTGTCTATTTTTTTTAATGAATAAAATTATATAAATGATAAAATTATATATTGAAATCACCCACGTTTTATAACCAGTATACTAATTTAGTAAACTAATAAGGTTTAAAGACTCAAAAAATATTTATGACCTTCGTACAAACAATGAAGTTCACGGATTCAAAATCGAACTTTTTTTTCGAGTTTTTACTCGGAAAAAAACTCGTTAAATATATAAGTCAAAGGTATTGTTAAAAACTTTAAAATGAAATGAAAAGTGTTATATTAGCTTTATATGTGTCCAAACATTGCAATTGTATGTGCTTAAGAATTTTTTCTTCATTACATGCATTTTGTAATGCAAAAAAGAAGACACAAAAAAATTTCGAACTACTCGGTTACATTCCTAGTTTGTAGTAATACTTATCAGTGTTAATAACTGACCATGTAAATTATTATAATTTCGCTGTAGAAACGTTTCTGCAATGTGACCTTTCAACCAAGTTGTATATTTCAACGTTTCTGCAACATTGTAGAAATGTTGAAGGCTTAATAGAACAACGTTAATGCTTACGCTTCCAGTGAAAGGTTTCAGAAACGTTTCTCAAAAACGTCTCTTGCTATCTGGGATACTATTATAATGAACAGTATTATTATAAGTTTTTATTTATAGAAGCTAGCGAAACATATAGGACACACACACACACACACACACACACACACACACACACACACACACACACACACACACTACCTTTTAACATATTGTATAAGTAACACTTAACAGTAGTTGGAAGAATAGTTAGGCTCTTACCTGCGCGTAAGAAGGATATGTTTATTATACCCTAAAAACAATATGAATTATAAGTTTTAAATTAAGGTGACGGTAATTTTTTTTTAATTAATAGATATTTCTATTTACAATGCATATAATAATTTAAAAAAAAAGCCAATTTTAAATGTAATGGCTCATTTCTTACTGTCATAGATCAAGTTAAGGGTACTGAGTTTCTTTTTTTTGTTAGGATTCTCAAGTGATAGAGTAGGAAATATTATATTATTCTACATAGTTTTAAACTTGAATTCGTAAATAAAATTGTATTATGTATTCATGCAGCACTAATAGTCAATATAATGAACCTATAAATTAAATTTAAAGAAGCTAAGTGACAAGATATTGGCTTCAATTTTTTAAGTGGTTACCAGAATCTTTAATTTTTTTTTTAATTCACATCGTGAATATCATAAGTAGAATCTATATTAAGAGGGTAAAGAGTTTTTCAATCTGTTGCTCCAATCTATGCATATTATGATTGCACTATTATTATTCTAAAAATTCGCTTCGGTATATAAAATTATATTTCATGTAATGAATATTTTCTAATATTAATAATTTTGTTTTAGACCCATGCCAAACGCAATCCAAACGATTTACTTTTGCTTTTCATTCGGATTTTTACTATCGAGGACAGCAGCAGTTTCGTTATACGCAGCTACGATTCACGACGAGTCGCGTTTACCTGCTGCAGTACTGTACAGTGTTTGCAGTTCGAGTTATTCGTCAGAAGTAAGTTCAACCTTTTGTTTAAAAAATTATTTATTGTTTTTTTTTCACTTCGCACACATGCGCTTAGTGCTTGATCAATCTACTCAATTTTAAAAATACTTTCATATTATAATATGAAATAGATATATAATAGAACATGATAAATAAATCTCTACTATGTGAAAATATTTTGAAAAAAATTGAAAATTATATAATGAAAAGTTTAAGAATATGCTATACTATAAAGTTTGAGATTGAAGGGAATAAAGTACTATAATGAATATAATTAAAATAGGTTCGAAGGTTTCTGACCCAAGTAACGACAGACAACATAAGTCTCACCGGGATGAAGTTCTTCTCAATCACTCGTAGTCTTATACTGACAGTAAGTACATTCGTAAGTACTCCCAACTCGACCGACTACCCATACATTGTAACCGTAGCGAGTAGTCCCAAGCCTGAATTCTACACGTCACTGACATTCGAATCTATGGTTTTTATTGGTACGGCAGGTCGCTGGAACGATTGTCACGTATGAACTCGTCCTCGTCCAGTTCAACGCTGTCCAATCCGACCACCAGCAGAACGACTCCAACATCACGAAAGTGTGCGAGGTGAAATGAAGTTTTGTTACATGAACAAAGCAAAGCTCTCTCTTTCTCTCACTCTTTTTCAACGCTCGGTCTACATTGCGTAAATCCATATACTCATCCATTGCTCTATAATATTAATTTTGTATACTTTTTAATGCAGCGAGCGCTCGATCTGCAATGACACACACCCACAGACTGCAATGCGGATACAGTTTTCACGTTGATGCTCTTCATTTTTTGCTATGCATATTTACACTAATAAAATAAGAATAAACTTATAGAATGCATTCTTTCATTGTTATGTTCATCAACAAAATATATTCATTAACATTTATAATTATATTGTACATAATAGTCAGTTATAGTAAGTTATATAAATTTATACTTTGTCTTTAATTCGTCAATGAAAAAGTCAATGTATTAGTTTATATATTTATACTTATAGTGAGAATGAGACCCCATTTTTAATAATATATATTTTTTACACGAGGTTGAACAATTAGATGTATATTTTTTTACGCTTGAGATAGAACAGTGCTTATCCAACATTGGCTTGGTTTTAGATTAATAATTTTAATAGGCATAGTGCATAGCTCAATCAAGCTAGTAAAGGCACAAATATTTTTAGAAATAGCTTATTCTTAGATCCATCACTACAAATACAATAATAAATGATTCCCGATACAAACAATACGTAGTACTTGAATACAGCATTTTCTCAACATTTTGACACGCATCATAATCTCATACTGCAGCTTGACACTAGAAGCCAGGAAGCTTTGGCAATATGATGCCAGTCTGCATCGGCAGCGGAAAGTACATTTTGTATCAGTCAGAGTCTCTTTCACAGGTATCAGATTTCACAGACGTCAAAATCGAAGATTTTTGAGAAAAAAGGCGGCACCGTGCAC
The DNA here is from genome assembly GCA_030522985.1 of Torymus sinensis. Lineage (NCBI taxonomy): Eukaryota > Metazoa > Arthropoda > Insecta > Hymenoptera > Torymidae > Torymus > Torymus sinensis. Next base: position 25,746 of record JAPYZP010000821.1, on the reverse strand, counting down.
GGAATATTTGATGCATTGCTCGATATTGTTACATCTTGTCGGATTTGAAGTTCAATGAGATTTGATCAACAGATATATTCTCCTCTTAATACACGTTAATGAAGGCTCTTACGAACTTATAAAAAATACATCTCTTTAGTTTATATTATTTTCCTCATCATTGCGATAATAATAAGTAAATTATAAGATTTCTGAATTGTTGCAAAAACTTGCTCTGGAAATTGTAAACAGTAAATTCAAAGTATGTTATGTAAAATGTAAAACATACTCTATATCTAACAAATATTCATAGTAATATCAAGGACATTGAGTTTATATTTATACGTCTTCTAACATATATATATGCTATTATGATGATTACATTTATATCGCTTAAATTTGTTGTCATCAATAAAAAAAATTTATTTTTTATTCTATAGTTATTCAAAATTACTTACTGTAAAAATATTACGCATGAACTTCCAACGCAAAATTGTAATAGCTAAATAGTGAAATTTTAATTTACAAATGACTTATTTACTATCTTATTTACTTCATCTTAAAGCGTTTAATACCGGTAATGTATTATACCTATTTATCAATGACGTAATTATTTTCGAGGGCCATATTTTTATGTAAAAATATCAGCTCTCTTAAATAATTACTAAAAGACAGTTATCCCGCAATGATAAATGTTAAAAATATTATGAGTACTATTTGAATGGCGCCACAGTTATTACATGTACAAATGTTAAATGAGAGATCTGATTATTTTAATATTTAACATTAAATAAATGATAGATGAAATTGTTGATTATAACTGACCTCGTTATAAAGAATTTTTATGACTGTAATCACTATTTTATCTTAGATATACTTTACAAATTATTATATTATTAAAAAATTTACAATATGAAAATTGTTTAGTCTTCTTATTCCTCTCCCTCTAAATTCAAATAAGCGAAATCCATTTGAATTGATTTTCACTTATTAGAATTTACATAGCTCCCTTTGCTGCATCATCCTCACGTTGTAACGCAACATTGAATTGTAGTAAGACAACTTCATAAGTAACGATGGCTCCAGCAACCTGAAAGACACAAGCTAAGTAAGAATAATATACTTGTCTTCATTTTCCGAATGATCATACTCACTGCAAGCATGAAATTGCGCGTTATTGAGAAAAATCGAAGTCCTGTTAACGCCACATCATCAGTAGCAATTTGTTGCTGCAATCGTTGAGCCTTAAAAATTCAAAATGTATATTGTTAGCTTACAAACATGCAAATATTTATTAAGTCCAATAAATATTTTTAGTGATTATAATAGAAAGATTGGCATCTGAAAAAATGTTTCATACCTCGAGGCAATAATTAATTGTTGGACAGTTGTATAGCACTGGTAATATAACTTTACACTGATCATTGATACGAGCGGTCAACAATGTTACGGCGACTGTTCTGCCGATTAAAAAGATGAATGATCCAAAGAAGTAAATAGAATTTATGATAGGGTGCTCTGAACTGCTAGGCCTTGAAAAAAGAGGCTATTATTAAAATATAAAGCATGTTAGATGGATATTTTTTATATCCATAGTACCGAAATGAATAATTTTAAGCTAAGTTAAAGATTGATTCATGATAATCTGCAATATATACTATGAAGTCTCACAATTTTTGATAAGTGAACATAAAAAAGATGCACAAATCAATCAACAAAAAAAAAAATTAAAAAATTGAAAACATAAGTTTTAACCGGTATTGAAACAACAAAAATAAAAAGAATGTTTTAAAATCGGTTTGGTATATACATATATAATGGAATATAATTTCTCTAGTCAGATATCAAAACAAAACAAACATCACAGCGAGGTGTTAATTTATACTCTGAATTAATGTACTTTATTTCTGTCGTGCAAATAGCATCAGCCTTTTTTAACAAAATTTTAATTTGTACTATTACAAGGATTATGTAGGAAAAAGTAATCTGCTAATGGTTTTATTAGCCCGACTCTATACGTAATTTTTTCAAGGTTGTAAAAACGCCCTAAAACTTTCAAGTGAAAATATCTTTGTACCCTATATAATTGTTGTTCCTAATTTAAATCCTTTCGTAACTGATGTACTGTCAGAAAAGAGAAATGCTTAGTGGCCGATATTATAGGCGTTTACTAATATGATATTGTGAGACTCTCCCGTAAATATTGATGCGATATTTTAAACTTCCGAACTTAAAATGTTAATTGAAAAGGCATTGGAAGGATTGAAATAGGTAAAAAATAACTTTTAAGATCGGATTCATAAAATTAATATGCAAGTAAAATTGATGATTGAACTTACGAGAGGCCGTTCAAGAGCTGCAAGCAAATGAAGTATATGTTATTCGTAAAGGATAAAAGTATAATCCCGGAAATCTCTTTGTCGACTTTCTTCACTAAAGCGCTTAATACAGCATAACTTTCGCGCAGCTTGTGCCAATCCACAACAGTCAACTGAGCTGGCGTTGCTCCAGAGATGCTCGAGTTCAGGCATTTATATCTCTCAGTTAAGCCCGTCGAAATCTGTAAAACCCAACATTTTGGAAAAGTAAAATAAACAGCTCCAATAAATGATTATAATGGCAACAAGTTATGCTTACCAGCATGATAAACAGATCCGTAAAGTTCCAAGTAAACGTCGCTATTTTACTTACAATGAAAATAAAGAGTCCTAAGGTAAAATTGTAGTCAACTGAAAAGCAATATATATTTTGATGAGAGAAATTAATGTTATTTTAATGATCATGTTGAATTTAATCTTAAAGATATCCCAATGATTTATCGAACATTTTTTTGGAATTTGCATACAAATTTCACTAGAGTAATTAAAATGTTTCTTGGCACTTAATACCTTTTAGTTTTCAATTTCCCTTACAGAAAACGATTGATACTTTTTCGAACTGATCTAAGATTATAGAAATGGAAATATTTACAGTTTTCTATTTTAAGAGATCTGCGAATAAAGCGTTATTGAGACTCGTTTATGTTACTAAAGGTTGAGATAAATCCGGTTAGATTTTGTTTATTGACTTTCGAACGTTAAATCACATCTTTCATATAGTGTTCTCATTGTAACAAAACTGATGGTTGAATAAATAAACTATACTGCAGTAAAATAATACTCTGAAAAGTGTGACATATTACGGGAAAAACTATCTTGATCAAACAATTTGCTATCTAGGAGGAAATTTTCAAAATAATGAACGCGGTCCCAAGGGCCGGTGATGTACAGAGTGTGACGCGTATAGCAGGTATATTCCGTACTATTTTTAAGAATGAAGCGATGCGACTTATTCATATAGATGGTGAGAAAGTCCTCGAGGGTGTGGTTTCCATTCCATATCTCCGTGGGCGTGTTGTTGACCATGCTCAACAAATGCTCCAGCAGAGCGAGGCTCAAAATTACGCCGGTGATCAGCGAGAATCTCCATCTCAGCGCCGGTTTGCGATTGCTCGTGCCGCTGAAAGGCAAAATAGCCAGCCGCTATAAGTACATAGGCATAAGGGCAGGCCAGTGATAAAGAGGAAAATAATAAAATAATAAAGTCGTGCAGGCTGACGGATCGCCAGCTCGTGCCGTTATCGCTGCTTTTCTGTCGATAGCGCGCCCTCGTGTACATTATAATGTGCCGGCAGCGATAAGCTCGGCCACGATCGCGCTGGATTAAAGCGACACGATGGGAGGCGGGATTAAACGTGAATTTTCATGATTGCAGGGGAAAAAGCGAAGTGGCTTTGCGCGCCAACTGGGTTAGATTCCACACCGGACGCTAATTGTATTTATGGTTTTCCGATTCGAGCCTCGCGTCTATTTGCGATTCATCGCGTGCTCAACATCTAGAGCCCGCTCGAATAGCTTAATTGAATGTAAATAATTTATCTTATTACAACTTTAGAATCATGAATATGGCTATATCATGAAATACATTATAAACGGTTTGCAATTTTTTTTTATAACATTATATAAAATATATACGATGAGTAATATGTGATATTATTTTTTATTGCATTAATTTTGAGCCCGCTATTATATGAAATTATATTAAATAAATTTGTCAGGCATGAATTTGAAAATAATTTTTCGTTCGTAAACTAGTTTTATTAGTATCAAGAACATAAAATTTGACGCATGGTTGTCCAGGTACTACTTTTAGCTAGCACATCTTCCAACCGGCTTTCGAGTCAACTCATTTTTCCACTGACTTCTGATGTAGGGATTTTTTATTAGGAAGCTATGAATAATAATATTTTCGAAACAAAGACTTTAATTATCGATAATTAATTATTTTTAATTTATCGATAATTTTTTATAAAAATTAATTATTAATAATAATATTTTACAGTCTTTGCGCCGTAACCTCATAAAAATATATCCGAATTCTATTTAATACTTATCTAAATTACCTCTAAAACTCTTTTAAGCGTAGGGCAAATTAAAACAATAATATTAATGGGTTTCCAATTTAGAGCTACTTAAACGTGAAATTTTTTTTCTGGGTGTAAAATTAGTATTCGCAAAAATATTTCTGATGCTTGTATCTAGTGCGTTAAGGGGGTCTTACACGTAGTGGTTTCTGAGGCCAAAATCAGCTAGAAAAAAAAATGAAGTTTCAACAATATGCAATATATTAACTATAATTATACATTATTTCTTATGAAATGGCCCAATATATAATCTGTAGCTTTATTTTACTCAGAAATGTAGTATTTCCAAGTTGTTGGCTTTCGCGCAACTTTTTGAGAAAACCCTTCCATGGAGTTTTATGGGACAAGGCCTTTATTACTTGAAATTCATGCAGTTATGGCACAACGAGTTGAAAATATAAGATTTCCTGAAGCAAATTTTCTTTTTTATGGAAAAAATTACTCTTAATATCTGAAAATGAAGGTTCTTTTGTGGTTTTTAGCATTTACAAATTATTTGCTTCAAGAAATCGTATATTTTCAACTCTTCATGCCAGAACTGCATGAATTGAAAATTTTACACATTCACTAACATAAGGTGCTAATGATTTTTTTCTATTTTCAAATAACCGCGGGCTCTGAATCTTTTTCAATACTTCGAATGATAAATATGAATGTTATTTTAAATCCATTCATAGAGAAGCCTTTGTTTTCTTTCATTTTTATAATAATTTGTTGATGTTTTATTTATAGAATTGCATATTTTATATAAAATTATAAAAAGTTCAATAATGAATGAAAATTAAAATAATTTATTTATCTCTTATTTCTTTTTTCCTTTGAGGGGAGCTTCACCCCCACAACTCCCATAGCGCTTTCTTCCGTCACTCTCACTTCTCCCGCCCTTTTGCCCCCGCACAGCTAAACATGAATCATGGATGCTTTGCTCTCTCCACTTGGAGAACGCAGCAGAGTACTTTGCTAAATACTTAGGATATTCAGCAGACGCGGAGCATCGTGTCAAGGTATGCGCTCGCCATTAAAAAAAAAAGAAGAAAGGGAAGAGAGAAGCGCGAAAAAGTCTTGTACACACAGCTACCTATATGCAGAAAATACTTTACTGCTTGCAGTGCTTTATAAAATAATAATAATTATAATACAAATTATTCGATTTATCTAGATGTATGTGCATTCTATAAAAATGATTGTCAATTATAAAATATATAAATATAGCTCACCCGTTGAAAAGTCTCTCCATACTTCTCCAATCATATTGAATTGAAATCCATCTAGGACACAGTCGTAAAAACATGATGTTGCCAAACAGGCTGTTTCCATAGAATACTGTTCCGATGGTAGCATCCGCTATTCCTCCTGAAAATTGGCTGATAAATAATTCAATAAATAACAATAACTTATGTTACATGTTCATACAATTTTTGCATTTTAAATATTCGTATATATGTAACAGGTATATTAAAAAAATAGCAAAAAATTATTCGTTTAATTTTTTTAATCAAATAATAATTGTTTAAAACTGTCCTTCTCGGATAAATAAGAGATTGTTATTCAGTACAAGTATCAATTTTTGTTGGAATACATTTAGAAAAAGCTTTACGATAATAAAAAATATTTTTTTGACACACGCTTGAATAAAAAAGCATGCACTAAATTAAGTTTTGTACACGTCGTGTCAAAAAAAACTGTTCGATACACGAGCGAGAAGGTGACTATAACAGGATAAAATCACTTTCACGCACTAAGTAGTATCGAAATGTACTATTCCAGAACACATTATTACAACATTACATTAAAAATGTTAGCATGAGTATGTATATTTTTTGCATCTGGATCTCACGATACTCTATCGATTATCCATTTATCTCATGATGTATCTACTTTACCGGTTTTAATCTTACAGATCTAAATTATCTGTTTTTGCCTAAATAATATTAAATTTCATATTTCTTATCTTTCTATATTCTCTGTCATTTAATTGAAATGAAAACATATAAGCTAGCACTATTTGGTGTGGGTGTTTGTGTTTGCGCGCGCTTGTATATCTGACATCTACCTCAGAACTGGCTATTTCCACAAATGTTAATGTTCTATTTTTAATTCGGTATAGACTGATTGTTTTCGTAGTAAAATATAAAGTTTATCTACTTACCTTTTGTTTGGAAACTATTAGCATTAAGTGTTTTCAGCAAATGCAAGAAGGATATTAAAGTCATAAAAGATACTCCAATAATTACAGTATATGCGTAAAGTACGCGTGGACCCCATCTTCGAAAAGAAAATTTGCTTACAAAATCAGCACGAATGTTATTAATTGGGAGTATACCAAAAAATTGAGCTGTTAACAAAGTTGTACTGATTGCACGGTGAAAGCATTCTGGATCCTGCAAAGAAATAATAACGTATTTGTTCCAAAATCAATATAATTTATATATTTATAATATTAGAAAAAAATGAATAACATCTATCTGGGTATAGTATATACATTTTGCAATTTATTTAACCAGTATTTTCCTACATTGCTCTAATGGTATCATATTATTTATATACAATATATAATTCAAACTTTAATGTTTTTTAACACTTGCCATTTTATAAAAATAACAATCGTAAATTATTTCTCACTTGTTCTATAAATTGGGAAAAAACAAGAAAAACCGAACCTTTCTAAAATTTTTTTTAATATTTATAAATTTATTTGAATTAAAATGAAATAATGTCTAAAAAAAGTTTATTGTCGGAACAACCCTGAACGTGTTAACAAACGCTTGTATGTATATGTACGCGAGCGTGCGTGTGTGTATGTGTGTGTGTGCTTTTAAAAACTTTTACTCCGATTAAAAAAAGTTTTTATAGCTATATTCATTCCTTATTTATTAATAAGAACATCCTTAATTAGTTTCAATTAGCTTTTTTCATGGTTACAAAAATTAGAGTATTTAATACATTATACAATTTCTGATAAGTTTAATTAATATCACATTAGGTAACGGCATTTTAAAAAATATTCGATAAAAATCCATCCAAGATTGGCGGCCTAGTACATGAATATCTCAAGAATGATACCTCTTCTAAGTGTTGTTTTTATAATATTAGTGTCTAATATATTCTAATCTAACTATAGATACTGGGTTGCCTACTTTAATAGACTACAGATGAGTAAAGAGTGTTTGAAAAAGCATATGTTTGATTAATAAAATTTATTCATACAAAATATGTAATAACGCAATAATGCTTACTACGAGATAAAAAACCTCGCCATTACGAAATGTTATCACATATATACGAATAGAGAGTATGAAAATACAGAAAGAGTTATTTAAAAAAATAAGACTTACGTTATCTTCAGCCATATATCTGCGGCTTTGTAAAGTTGGTCGTTGTTTTACAGGATGAACTTTTGAAAGTACAGGTGTTCTCGTACCTCGTAATTTGCCATTTTTCCTTGAACTTCCGAAAAATGATAACATTTTGCGTCCGATACTATTCTGAATATTCTTAGAAGCATTCTCATCTTTTTGTTTGACTTCAAACGTCATCACCTTTATATTTAAAAAAAATTTTAATTAAACAAATGATTAACATTTTAACTAAAATAAAATATTTCTTGACAAACGCGAAAAATCGATTGTGACTGAAATTTGTAATGACTCATAATGCACATGTAATAATGGTTGAAAGGATCTTGACGGAATTTTTCGATTTTACAGTAAAGAAATGCAATTTCTTCGATTTTATATTTTTGAAGAAAAATTAATTTAGGACTTTTATATGGCTAAATTTTCTTTTTCACATGGAGGCTTGCCAAAGAAGTAGAGAATGATATATGGTGTATGTTTATGAAGTTGACTAAATATTGAATTTTGAAGACTTGGTAGGTTTTTGATCCCATCGCCTCATGTAAAATGCAAGGCAGGTTGATTATAAATAAGTCTCATTAGACTATCTTCATGTAAAAAGAATAATAGTTTTTTCCGTACAACTTTTAATGACCATCATTCTCTGATAAATAGAGTCGTACATAGATTTTTCGGGTGGGAATAGATATATCGAAAGGCTGATAGTTAGACACCTTACCCTTCCTAAAATAGAAAGCACGATTAATTAACAGAATGCGAAACTATATAAATACTTCTACAAAATAAACTAATTTCATAGAAAACACATAGTACAAAAGCCGCATTTATACAAAATACATAAGACGAATGTCACGAATACAGAAAATGCTATATATAGACTAATATAGAAAAATTACAATTACTTCTATATAAATGGCATTCGTCTAATGTATTTTCTATAAATGCGCCTTTCTTATTATGTTTTCTATAATTTTCGTATTATGAAATTAGTTTATTCTGTAGAAATATTTACGTAGCTTCGCATTCTGTTAATTAATCGTGCTTTAAATCCTGTATGACGAGCGTGCTTCTGCGAATGGGGTATGCGTGTTCTATTTTTAATTTTCGGAAGGATAAAACATATCTAACTTTCGATATATTTAGTCCCACCCATTGCTTATTGATACAAAAGTACTTTAAAAAGTACATATTTAAATAAAAAAATATGAATAAATAAATCGCCAAGATGTTTATGTTTGTACGGTAGGTACGTGATATCTGATTTTCGTATACATACAACCAAAGCTGATAACATCAATGTTTGTGAGAATATTGTGTTTGATAGACATATCTATAAAAAGAGCATCTTATTTATATTGATGTAATGTTATCTAATTCTTTAAAAGTTATATTTGTGGCTTTATAAATAAGTTTTAAAAAGCAATACAATGTTTACGATGTTCAATATACATGTAATTACGAATAATTAATCATTCATTGAAAATATCGAGTATTGTTCCGGTATTGATGGAAAAACTATATTTATATTTATTTCGAAATGCAAAACTATAATATCTAGGATCACTTAAAGAATAAGAAAACTATAGGAAATTAAAAAAAAAAGTTATGCCAAAATTATAAAAATGTCGATAAAAAATACTTCGATATAGGTATACAGTATAAGAAAAAAATTTAAATAATCATTTTAATAACTTTTACAGTTAGTAAACTTACCATGTGTTTTTCAAAATTTTATGTTTTTATACTTTAACATTAAATAAGCACTTTTAAAATTGATTAAGATCCTCATACGAATTCACATTTACTCAAGTTATTTTTTAAGTTATTTAAAATAAAAAAAGAAAAATTATTTTTAGGATTAAAGTTTTTCTTTTTTAAATTTAATTTTGAATGAATTACAAAATTATAGAGAATACTATACTGTTCCGAATAAATGTTATGACGATAAAAGGGATAAATAGTAAGCGCATATTATACGATGAAAAATAAAGAACATCAGCACAAGGTAGATCTTATACTATTTTGTTATTTTTGTTCTTTTTTGTATAGTTAATATAGTTTGTTTGATAAAAAGGTATCTATAAACTTTTTAGTCGTTTGTTTAAAAAAAATTAGTGACTACTTGTCTATGCTATATTGTAGATAGTAATATATGTAATGTGGATAGTCGTTGTATTATATATGTTAATATGTTGATAATATACTTTAAAAATTTTATTCTTTCTTTGGTAATACAAAATTTTAGAAATGAAATTAGTACAGAAATATTTTTTTTTTCGTGTATATAGTATTTATTATATAAAATATTTCCAAAATTCCTTCAACTAAAATATATAGATTTTAAAAGGTGCATGTAAAAGGCCATGTTAGACATGTCTCTTTTTGAACGAAAATTGTGTATCTGTTATTAAGGATCAATTCTAGTAAACGAAACAAATATCTTAGTACTTATTAAAGTATACTAAAATTTAATACGATATGTAATTTGTTACATTGAAAATGAATTGTTGATATTAAACTGTAATTACAGTATGTATATTTTTATTTCACATTTGTGAAGCACCGATAAAAGAATATTATATTCTACCATGTAATAGGGCAAATCACCAAGTGGTCGGCCACCTAATTTATAGTTGTCGGCTACTTTTTCTGTTACACTTCGTAATCGAAAAAAAAATGATTTCAAACTTTAGGGCAGCGATCGCAAAGTAGATAATCTCCAAGTAAATAAACTTTACTTTACAATTTATTAATTTAGTAAGTTTTGCTACTCTAACTAGTGTCACTACCTGGTATACTGTTGTAAGAATGCGTTAATTAAGCATTCGAATTTTCAATTATCACGTTAACATTGAAAGATATATTATGTCATGCATAGTAATGGTTTATTCGTGATCGTGCACAATCCAGTTAGCCAGATCAGACTAGCTATCTGACTCGGCAAATGATATGCACTTTAATACATCAACCATATACTTATATATGTGATATTTAATTAAGATAATATCGTTATTATTTCATTTTGTAATACTCAACTTTAAAACTTGACTTCTCTACTTGTAATTAAAAAATTATTTTACTTACCCTGAAAAGAGGGTAAAAAGATAAAGCAGATAGTATTATTAACGTTTATCTCTCGTAATTATAAAAACCTAATGAAGAATTACTACCTCTATTCTTTCTTTTTTATTAATATAATTCTTGCTATTTGTCAATAATATAAATTATACAGAGTTTTTCAAAATAATAAAAACATTTTATTTCACTGTAATAATGAAAAAAAAACATACACGTATCTTCCCGCGTAACAAAAAATTTGGGGGCAATGTATGGGCCATACACATGTGGCTCCGGTGCCTCAGCCGAATATGGGCCATACTTTTCCTGTGTAATACTTATATGTGTCCCACACTTGGAGAAAAAAAAATGGGACTAATGTGGATCTGATATGGGAAACAGTATGGCCAATATTCGGCTTAGGCGCCGGTGCCACATATTGCTCATATACTGCACTAACGTGGGCAGTGTGGCCCATATATTGCCAATATATAGTTGTCTATATAGTTGCTTATTTTCATGTAAAAGCATTCTAGATTCAAAAAGTAATTACTATGAATTTTCCTGTTAAAATGCTGTATATAAATTAAACTTATTTTAGGAAAAAGTTATTAAATGATTGAAAAATATTTAGAAAATGCAATGAAAATTATAAGCATTTTAAAATTACAATATTTAAATATCTTTCTGAAGAGTAACACAAAAAGTATTAAAAAAAAAAGAAATCCAATTAAAACATGTATATCTTTTGCTTGTAGAATGATTTTGATTGATACGTTAAAAAAATTATATCAATAAAAAGTCTTACCGAATCGCAAACCAATATGTTTTTCAACTTATAAGCGTCATCTGGTTCTTCGCACTGCATGAATATCTGTTTGAATTATCAGCAGAATCAATGAAAAAAAATTACGAAAACTACAACTGAGGTAACACTACAGATCCGTATAGAAAAATAAACAAGTCTCCATGACAAATAAAAGAAAAAGTGGAAAGGCAAGCAGCAATCTTGAAAGAGAAAATTTTCGTTGCCGACTGATCACCACCCTGTAAAAGTGGACACTGAGGTGCGGCGCCGACCGCAATAGCCTCCTGCCCGACACGGGCGCCGCGTACTATTGCACGCACACCGCTATACCACTTGAGGATCAGCGTGTGTTTACGCAAGGCGAATCAAATCCCGCTAATGCATCGTGATCTACTAGCAGCGCTCTGGTTATACATCCTCTCCTTTTATAACAGCATTGTCTTCGCTATTGTGTGATATAAGCAATCCTCATTCATCTACTTCTATTTTAAATAAGCTTAGTATAATTCTTAATACTTATTCATAGTATTCAATATCATACATGCAAAAAGTACTATTTTAAATCTTATGTACAAGCATCATTTACTTATCTCAATACTTTAATGTTATAATAAAATCATTCATAATATGTTCCATTATCTAAATACAATTTCTCATGATTACAACATGTTTTTTAACTAAATAACATGACTATACATAAGAATAGCTGCCCTTTACTTTATATTTATGACTATATTATCACTTGGTGTCTCGTTTTAATTCAATTACTAAGATTATCATCTCTTTTTCACTTACTAAGATTCTCTATTTTGTAAATACAAAATTAATATGCGTGCATTATTTTTTTATATTATATTAAATTTTTCTAATTTTAATATTAAATTTATATATTGTTTATAAAACCTTATGGTATTACTATTAACCAATATATTATAACGCTTGAATTATTCGATCAATTGATTTTATTTTAATTTTGTTATCGTGATACATCTACATCTACAATTTGCGTATGACGAGTAATTTGCGAAATATAGTCTGACATTATGGCAACACCTTATTTTAGGATTTCCCATCTTCAAAATAATATTGACAAATCGTTTGTTGGTTATCATAATGACAGTATATACTTGTTATAGCATTTCTGTAATAGCGGGTCATATACGTATTTTTGCACATATATTGTATAATAGCATTACACTGTTTCGTATTATTTTCGTCGATAAAATTCTATTATAATCATTATTTATTTTACGCACTGTACCTGAAGGTACACTATATGTCCCTGCAAGGCCTACAAAATCGCATGTGAAAAACTAAAACCTACAACTTTTATGATTATAACTGACTAAAAGTATGCATGACATAGTAGTTCGTGTACTAATGGATCCTTCGTGCATAGTGTTCCACTAATCATGTAACAATTACCTTTGAGGTGGCGTCGTAAACAGTCGAAAGATCGCTGAGATCGCATCGTGCTGTGGAAATATATAATTTCAAGCGGGCGGCAGCGCAACACTCGCACGGCTTCTCACCGTTTACTTTCATAAAATATGTAAAGTAAATCGCGTGATCGAGGACTGGGGTACTTCCATTGCTTGCTACCTTGCGCCTATGTTGTTGTGTTAATTCACGTAACTTTATTCATTTTGCATTCATATAGAGTGAAAAGTAGAGGGAATAGGGATGCAAGGAAAATGATGAGTTCTCCAGAAAAGTAAATAATTTTCAAAATAAAAACTTGTAAATCAATTTAATGAATCTGAAAATTATAATTTGTAATTTAAAGTAATTATTCGGTATGATACTGTTTTACTGGATGCATTAATGTCTGTATTTTATATTACATTTTTTATTACATTAGATTCTTAACAATTATTGCAATTATCCCTCTTTGCATTATAAGTTAAATAGCAATAATCAAAAGAGAAAAACGGATATAAAAAGAATAATGGAAAATACAAGAACTACTTAAATCGTTTTAAAATTGTAAAATATACATAAAGTATAATGCATTATTAAAAAACCACTGTCAATTTGTTTGCATGTAAATTCCTCCAAATTAATTTATCGTTACTATATATAGTTCATTCTATATATTTTTTCAATGATTTACAACTTCATAAATATTTTAAATAATTACACATTTTTTCTTATTCTTGAAATCATTTATTAGCTGCCACTGATATCATGTCAACACAAAAGTACTATGTTAAGATATTAATAATAAAAAAACCTACCACCCGGGGCGGAAGTAACGCACACATTCACTACACCATCTATATAAGAACCCCATTTCCTACATTCCTATATTACCTCATAATCATTGTACTACAATATTCTGTATAATAAATGATGTTTCTTGATGAAATTTCACATATTACATATATATTACCTAAAAATTGTCTATACATTTAATGTTTCCCTTTATAAAAGAGAGAACACGATTAATATCAAAGTTCTATTTATAAAAGAAAGAACGCGATTAATATCGAAGTGCAGCCAAAAGTATTGTTAAACGTATTTCTCGGCCTCTAATTGCCCAACGTATCTGGCTAATTTCATGTTTTGACGAAGCGCCCTGCAAAATTAACCTCAACAAAAAACAAAAGCTAACAAACAACACGTGCGCGTCATTTCCATTTTCTAGTACTTATAGGTATATACATAAAGCCGTTCTTGGAAAATTACGATTTGAAAGAGGGCTAAAACAATCTTAACCTTAAATATTTCTGAAATTTATAAACAAATTCTTTTAGTCCAAAAACTCATATCTATTATATCAATTATCTATTATTATATTAGAAAGCCAAGATGTTCGCCGACCGTCCGTCCGACCGACTTCCATCCGCCACCCAATGCAGTTCATGAGGGTTAATATTTATATATACATTATTATATATTAAAAAGCCAAAACTCCGTCAACCGTCCGCCGACCGCCTTCCATCACCCACCCAATGCAGTCTGAGGGTTAAGTAAAGGGTTGAGTAAAGGGTTAACAAAGGGTTAAAGAAGGATTAAAAAGGGTTAAAAGGGATTAAAAAGGGGTTTAAAAAGGGTTATATATGTTTCATTATTATTTTTAGAATACTTTATTAAATATATTTATAATAACTAATTAATGTATGCGCTACAATTTTACTTTTCATTATTCATATTCGTTATTGTGTATAATTATGATCATTCTTTTGCGGCTGTGATCGCAAAACAAACGAGTAGATCATGGGATAATGTGGTAGACGTAGACGTACACACACACACACACACACACACACACATCCATAGAAACATTTTCTAAAATCATGTGATTCAAAATTCTAACACCACTAACCGTTTAAATATTGTATTATTAGTATATCACATTTCGTCGGCTTAGTGGAAAAAGCGGACACGCCGATATTTCGTTGGAAAGGCGGACACGTAGATTTTTGGTTCAAAAAGCGGACACGTTGATTTTTCGTTGGAAAAGCGCTTTAAAACAGGGTTTAACTTACTATTATTTGAGTTAAAATCCACTGGAACTGGACAATCATCTGGCTCGCTCTCTTTATTTCTGTATTTTCTGGTATCGCTTCTTCAATTATACATTTATCAAATTTATCTTTTTTTAATAGAGAAACAAATTCAGGCCCGAGGTGTCCGCTTTTTTCACTAGTCGTCGATTTATATAACAACATTATTTGTTTTCAAAGATCGTTAGAAGTAAACACAAAAACTATCAAACTTTTATCTAGTAAGTCCTAATCATGCATTTTGAAAGAATATTCTGATATCAAGTTCAGTTATCGATAGATAACTGAGCAAAGTAGTATAGTGTTAAAATTTTTTTTGTGGTAATACATCGAGAAATTGTTTGAATTTTTTAAAATTGTAAGTTAATGCAGTTGATAAACTAGAATTTATTGAATGAAACCTGTAACAACTAGTATTGTAATCTTAAGAGATTAATAAAAGCTTTATTATACATGCTAGTTCTAGCTAATGTACCAAATATTCTGTTAATACTAACAGAAAATTGCATCGAATTGCATGCAATATTAATATAAAAGGCTATTGGCCGAGTGCCGATTATGGTAGTGAAATATGCCTTCATTGGGTTTTTCTTTTAAAATTACAGTACCAAAATTGCTATAAAAAGATAATTTTTGACATTTTTTTACCCTCCAAGTCTCTTACTCCCTGCAACCCCCCTGCAAAAGAAATTTTTCATTAAATTTTCTTTATGTTATTTCTCGAGCTCTAGAAAAACTAATTATCGTGACGCTTCAAAAACAATTTCTTTTATCACACATAATTTGTAAATATTTTCTTTTACAACTCAGTATGCGAAATTCTACTTTTCACCCCTGTTGATAGTGTGGGAAATGTCCGATTCGTGTGTTTTGCGGCACATTGTGCGAAGTGATTATTTTATACAGTGAGTGTGCGAAGTACCTAATTACTTCACACTGAGCGCCAGACCGCACGAATCGGGCACTATGCACAGTATAAATTCCAGGCATAAAAGTAGAATTACGAACGCTGAGTTAAAAAGAATAGTACACTCTGCGCGTGCGCGTAGGCGATTCATACACTCGTGCGTGAATCACCTACGCGCACTTGTGTCGTAACTGTTATTTAGCATTACGCGATCCAACATAACCTGAAAAACTTGTTTCAAAGTTATTAAAATCTGCGTATTGCGTTATCGACATAATCAATTCGAAGAATTATATAGCATTGAAATAAAGCAAAATCAAAATTCTTAGGTAGAAATTTTTCTATTACGTTAAAACATAGTAAAATTCATTTTTATGGTAAAAACTTTTTTTCATTTTATTTATTATTTAGCCTATCATGAGTATAGTCATATTCCAACAATTTTTTGCGCACTATAACGATTATAGTTTTTTAAATATTGAGACAAACCATATTGTCCCAATGTTAATATAGCCCCACCTTCTAATAAATTAGGAGTAGCATTTTGAATGAACAAAACTGATACTAAAATTTAAATTTACAACTGAAAAATGTTTTTAGGATTTTTTTATGTATCAATAAAGAATTAAAAGACAAAAAAATCTATAATTTTGTTCTCAACTTTGAATCAACGGAGTTTTTGAACCGACGATCGTAGGATATAGTTTTGCAAAAAGAACTGGAAAGCTTGAAGTAAAAGCTTCAATTTACATTTTTTGCAAAGTTTGTTAATGCATTTTTTCAACGATTCAACGACGCTTTTTTAATGAAAACAAGCTACTTACAAAAAAATGGAAGTTGAAGCTTTCAAGTTTTCCAGTTCTTTTTGCAAAACTATCCTACGATCGTCGGTCTTACAAAAATTGTAGATTTTTGTTGTCTTTTAATTCTTTTTCAGCATATCCTGACCGAAAGTGCCACTTTCGCTCCCGGCTCAAAAACGCGAACATGGTATTTTCGGACCGGGTATGGTGAAAAATCGTATACTCAACATGGGGATAAAGAGGGCCAGCCAAGAGCACATGTTTGCCACCCTCGCCTTCGGCTCGAGTGGCAATTTACACGTGCTCTGGACTGGCCAACTCTTTACCTCCCTTGTTGTGTAATATACTAATAATGCACTATAAAAAAATTCGAAAAAAACTTGTATTCTTAGGTGGGTCTTAAAGCTCTTGGTTCAAGCTTTCCAATGAGTCCCGCCGGGTTTTGTCGCCCAATAGGCAGCGGAGAGGTGAAACTTTTTCGATGACCTAAACGACTGTCTCCATAATGTGCCTGTGCCTAGGCTCAGGCCACGGAGAAAAATTGTCTAGTAAATTTTACAATGTACTGTAGTAATTCTCTCACAGACTGCCCATATTGGTATTTTTACAAGAATTTTTTAGAAAAATTCGTAGTTCCTTAAAAAAAATCATATGTTCCTTAGAAAAATTCATAGGTTTCTTAGAAAAATTCGTAGGATCCCTACAAAAAATTACTATAGTACATAGTAAAATTTATCACATGAGCAGTCTGTGAGAGAATTACTATAGTACCTTGTAAAATTTTCTGGACAATTTCCCTCCGCGCGGACTCTGACTCAACTCTCAACCAATCGGAGTATTCAAAGTCAAGCCTCCAGCTCCGATTGGTTCAGAGTTGAGTCAGAGTCTGTGAGCCTAGGCACAGGCATATGGAGACAGTCCCTAAAGTGTCGTCTGGGTGGGAAAAGTGACCGGGAGTGTATCTACAGATGGTGAATCCGCCAACATGTATAGATTCTCCTTTATAAATAAATTCTGTGATAAGAGCATTCTCTGTTTTATCGATGGAGAAGGCGCTAACTTTAAAAGAATATAAAAAAAGTATTTAAAGAGATGTTTTATACCGAAGTCAATCTCTTAGTATAAAAAATAATTATTGGTAGTTTCTTAAATTATCTTACGGTTTTCAAATTTTGTCTTTGTTTTTCAATCGAGTTTTAAAATTTGGCGTTAGCTAATTAATACAATTGAAATCTAAAATATTGAAAAATTTGTTTGCTTCCTCATAGAGGAAACTTTAGATTTCTCAATAACTCGTGTGATAACATTAGCTAAAAAAATACTAAAAAAGCTTATAATTTTGACACTTTCAGTAGGAACTTTTCTTTTTTGTTATTTATGGGTTTCGAAAATTTGTCAATCGATAATTAGTATATAGGGTTCGTGGAGTTTTTAGTATCATTTTTCTGGGTTAGTTTGAACCCAGAAAAATGATAATTCAATTTTTCTGGGTTAGTTTGAACGTTTTTAGGTACGTTTGGCACACGATAGCGCGCAGGAGGTTGCGGCCTCCCTAGTTATGAATCATATTAATGACATTTATTTATCGTTTATTTAAATATAGATCTTACTGTGAAGGAAATAATTTTCTTATTATATATTATTGTGGTTATTGTGGATTTTATGTAGAAGTTGTAAGCCAAATTATGTGGCAAGTCGTGCAAAATTATGGAGTCGAAGCAATTAAAGGTAACTTGATTTCTATTTTTCGTATTGATAGTTTTATCTGAGTTTTGTGGAGTAATTTTAGCATTGCTGTAAAATTTAAAAATAAGTTTTAAGTTAGGTAGTGATTATGTGATTGATTCTTTTGTTATTGATACATCTCAAAAGTTGATGATAGTTTCAAAGTAAATTGTATTTTATTCTTCTGTAAATTAAATTCCTCAATTAATTTTGTGGAACGGAAGTTAGAATTTTATCAATAATAATAAAAATTTGGTTAAGATGAAGCTCTATTAAGTTCAGTTTAAAAGTTTATCAAAACTAACTTATTAAACACTGAACTAGACAGACTTCTATAAACCTGTTTACTATATAATTTTACTATAAGAAATATTTTGTAAAGATCATTTTTCTTATGTCTTGCAAAAGCTTAGAGACAGCAAAATGTGATCATCAGCAAAGAAGTAGTTTTTTTTATAAAATTATTTAATTATTTAGATTATAGTGAGATATCAATAGATCCCTTAAAATATTAAATTTACACAACACAATGTGATAAATTAATCAATTGCCATCAGTTGCGATTAATTTGTATACTTTTTGATTTAGAAATAATATAGTGTTGAATATTTATATAATTTCTATGTATATTTTTATTATTAAAGATAAGCAATAATATATAAGAAATTAAATTAAAAATATATACTTGCAATTATTATTTTCAAAATAGAAACAAAATTTTAAATGTAATAAAATGATTTATCATTTATAATTTACAATACAATTAAATTAGTTTTATAGATGTAAAGTTTTGCATTCATATTTTTATTTTTTTAAAACAGTACAGTATTTGGTTTAGTTAACTTTATCTTACTTGCAAATTTATACTTAAATATGTAACTACCAGATTGCTCTTTGAACACCAGCCATTTTGTTGTAATCTACTAAATGCCGGAAAATAAATCTTGAAATTCTCCACCTGTAAACTGTACCATATCCTCTTGAAGTTACAACACAACGTGGTGTTAAAGCTCTTAATGCAGAATGCTTTGGAATATTTTCAGCAAATTCCTTTTTTGCTAGATCCTGTTTAACAATTATAATAAAACATTTTTATATTAATTGCAAATAATAAAAGATTCTCAAAATGCAATAAGGATAAGGTTATCATACTCTTATTTCGATTGGGAGAATATCATTTCTTTTAATACAAAGAAGTCGTAGTCTTTCTGGAGCATATTCTTTTGCAAGTGCACGACGTTTCATATCTCGAACTGTTTTTGCTTTGGTCCATTTATTCTTTACTTGCTGTAGCTGAGGAAATACAAAAATTATTAAAATTTGAGTATAGTCTATGTTATCCCAGCATTTAATACATTATTTTACTATATTTGTAAAATAATTAAATTGAATATAAATTTTTATTTTAATATTTTGATCAGCTGTATACGATTCAGTAACTTTTCCATTAAGCACGTAGTTGGGAACGTCTCTTAAAATTCTCTTAAAGTTCTTTTAGGAGCTCGACTTTTGTGTGCACGCACTATATTAACGATATAATTATATCAAAATATGATAAAATTTATTTTGTAAACCCCGGCACAAATTTAAAAACATAACCTATGAAATGTAATTTTATTCTATTTATTTAAATTAAGTATCATTTTATTACATAATTTAGTTCATTACTTTGGTAGAATAATGTTAAATTCGCTTCAGTTTACTTACACCAAAATACGTTAACGTAGGACCTGTGCAAATTATTTTTGATAAAATCGATGTAGCTGCTGTCAAGGATGCCATGTTTGCTGTGCAACAGCCAGCAGCTGATTACCAGACGCTGCGATCGTAACTATTGAAGTACATATATACATGCGTTTATATATAACTATGTAACCTCCCCCCCCCAGCCCTTTTAAAGATTTGTAAAAAAAAGTTATTAAAGAATTAATTATTGTAATATCAAACTATAGACAGGAATAGACAAATTAAAAGGCAAAAATTGTTTCCACAGCTTCTTTATTTCGCGCTCAATCATTACCATTAATTATATGTATGTACAGAGAACTGTCACAAACCAAAAATTAGGTATATAATAATCAAATCGTATTCCGATTTGTTAATGTGCATGCATGCGATTAAGAAACATCGTTTTTCTTTAATTATCAGACTTCAATGTTGAAAGGTTAAAAAAATGGATAGCAATAATATTCGTCGTAGAAAAAGTGGATTTAATTTTTTTTTTTAAGCAGTCATACTCTCTCCGTAGTCATAAAAATCGAGGAAAGTAAAGAATTAAAAAAACTAATCGGTGAGTTAGTCTTCCGATATACCAGCGCATATTTTATTTTCCTTTTTTTTTCGTTTTTCTTTTTTTTTTCGTTTCATTATTTAAGGATTAGTCGTCGTTAAAAAGTAATAATTAATATTTATAAAAATTACTCCCTATTTAGTTATACGATTAGCAATAAGCTACGGAACAAATTGGAAAATTTGAAGTGATGGAAGATCAAAGAATGTTGAGCGACAAGCGCTAAATGTTATTGTACGTAGTAGTAATGTACTTTCTTTTGTTTATTTGTGTAAACATTGACGACGTTTCAAGTAAATAATAACAATGAACAATAATAAAAAAATGAGATGTTTCTCGAGTATCGCAGATATAGGATTTTATTATTTTCGTATAATAATTAGAAAATATAATTAAGCTGAGCTAAATTATGTTGTTGTTTTGTTGTTGTTGTTTGATGTCTTCTTTCCATACATTATTTTGTGAAACAGGTGTACACAAATTAATATGTATATGTAGCATTGGCGGCGCGCAGATAACAGCAGCACGTACGCCTTCCCATCGGTTCTTATCGTCTCGTCGCTCCCAGCCCTCCCCTCGGCAGTCAAGAGGCGGGAGACCTCCTTTCCTGCGGAACTCCTTGCGGTGGAAGAAGTGTCGCCGAAGTCGTCTCGGCAGATGGACTCGCCGATCATGGGG
The DNA here is from genome assembly GCA_030522985.1 of Torymus sinensis. Lineage (NCBI taxonomy): Eukaryota > Metazoa > Arthropoda > Insecta > Hymenoptera > Torymidae > Torymus > Torymus sinensis. The sequence continues at coordinate 4,172 of JAPYZP010000821.1, read as the reverse complement.
CGCGCAAGGGCGGCATCTTCCTCGAGGGGAGGGGGAAAAGGCGCGGCGTGGCGCTGGTGGCGGCGATGGCGGAAGTAGCAGTGCTGCTGTCGGCGACGTCGCCGCCGCCGCTACTTGGTTCCGGGACAGCAGGATGTTGTCGTCCGGCGGCTCGATTGCGCGTGAACTAAGACTACTTCTTTTTCGCGGCCTTCTCAGCGGCCTTGGTGACCTTGCCGGTAACGTCCTTGAAGTTGACGGACTTGATGACACCGACGGCGACAGTTTGACGCATGTCACGGACAGCGAAACGTCCCAGAGGTGGGAACTCCTGGAAAGCCTCTACGCACATGGGCTTGCTTGGCACCAAGTTGACAATGGCAGCGTCACCGGACTTGATAGCCTTGGGGTTCTCCTCGGTGGTCTTACCGGTACGACGGTCGCACTTCTCTTTGATCTCGGCGAATTTGCAGGCAATGTGAGCCGTGTGGCAATCGAGCACGGGCGTGTAACCGTTGCTGATCTGACCGGGGTGGTTGAGCACAATGACCTAAAGAAACACATGTCATTCATTATCAGGCACTAATTCTTGGCATCATTAAAACATATTTTTGCCATTTTTGCTTTTACACTTTCTTTTAAACAATATCATATTTTATTTTATAATTTTATATTAAAAATTGTTTTTAATGTCTTTCAGCACTATTTCATCAAAAACAACTTTCATAAGAAATGTCCATTTTTATGTATCTATTTGAAATATTTTAATAATTACTGATTAGAAAAAACTTATTAATTGTTATGCAAAAGTTTGAATATTATGACAATTGTTATAAAAGAATTTATAAAGCCTTTTTTTACTTAGCACTCAGACGCATCAGCCATCATCGGACAAAGTCCTCTGGTGGAAACCGCGAATGATTCGAAAGGTTATCATCATTGTGCAGTAATGAAAAAATAAGGCAATTTTGAACCAATAATAAGTTTCTTACCTGTGCGTTGAAATCAGCAGCACCCCTGGGTGGGTTGCTCTTGGAGTCACCAGCGACGTAACCACGACGCAAGTCCTTGACGGAAACGTTCTTAACGTTAAAACCAACGTTGTCTCCGGGAACAGCCTCCGTAAGGGCTTCGTGGTGCATTTCAACGGACTTGACTTCAGTGGTAAGTCCGACGGGGGCGAAGGTGACGACCATACCAGGCTTCAGCAGACCAGTCTCGACACGACCGACGGGTACCGTTCCAATACCACCAATCTTGTACACGTCCTATAAAATAGAAAATTTATTAGTTATGTGCAGATATTATAAGAAATATATATTGACATTATAAATAGATATCAGACGCCTTCTGCCGTCAACGGACAAAGTCCTCCGGTGGAAACCGCGAATGAAGTAAAAGGGTTCTCATCATTTAACTTTTGCATATTTATAATCATGAAATTGACATTTTGAAGGTTTAATATTTACCTGGAGGGGAAGACGAAGGGGTTTGTCAGTGGGCCTGCTGGGTGGCAGGATGGCGTCAAGAGCTTCAATGAGGCATTTGCCATCGGCTTTGCCTTCTTTGCGCTCAACAGCCCATCCCTTGAACCAGGGCATCTTGGTGGATGGCTCCAACATGTTGTCTCCGTGCCATCCGGAGATGGGTACGAAAGCAACGGCGGCTGGGTTGTAACCAATCTTCTTGATGTACGAGGAGACTTCCTTCTTGATTTCCTCGAAACGGGACTCCGAGTAGGGGGGCTCGGTGGAGTCCATCTTGTTGACACCAACGATCAACTGCTTGACACCAAGAGTGAAGGCAAGCAGGGCGTGCTCACGGGTCTGACCGTTCTTTGAGATACCGGCCTCGAACTCACCGGTACCGGCAGCGACGATCAGGACGGCGCAGTCAGCCTGCGACGTACCAGTGATCATGTTCTTGATGAAATCTCTGTGTCCAGGGGCGTCGATGATGGTGACGTAGTACTTGGCAGTCTCGAACTTCCACAGAGCGATATCAATGGTGATACCACGCTCACGCTCAGCCTTCAGTTTGTCCAGTACCCAGGCATATTTGAAGGAACCCTTACCCATCTGTTGAACGAGAAAGTTTTTATTAATCATATGTACTTGGTCAAATTTTGCAATTTTTTAGTTTTATGGGTCTTTTTCAGACGCTATAAACCGTCAGCGGACAAAGTCCTCCGGTGGAAACCGCGAATGAATGGTTGAGTTTATCATCATTAAAAGAACCATAAAGAGCATACCAATTATTAACGGTTTGCAAGAGAAAAAATAAAGTTCAGATAATTACCTCCTGGGCTTCCTTCTCGAACTTCTCGATGGTACGTTTGTCGATACCACCGCATTTGTAGATCAAGTGACCAGTGGTGGTCGACTTTCCGGAATCTACGTGTCCGATGACGACGATGTTAATGTGAATCTTCTCCTTACCCATTGTGAATGCCTGTTTGTATCGGTCTGGTCAAATCTAGAAAAAAGAAAATGATAATTAGTGGCAATACTATTAAAAAAGGGGCGACAATATGAGTTACTTTTGCGCAAGTACTTTTTTTTTTTTTCAAATTTTTTTGAATTTTTTTAATTTAAAAATGCAACTATGTTCACTATAACTTTTAAATTGACAATACGGTAAAAAAAGTACATGTGCAAAAGTATTGTATAAAAAAATGTCATTCTGCTCAATCTACATTCGTGCTCTCGTCCCGCAAGATGGGTCTATAGTCACGCCGCGACTGGTCTGATATCCACGTGGCGCGAGCGAATCTCCCGTGAACGTTCTCGAAATGGCGGCCATTTTGTACGTCGCGCGAGAGAGCGGTAGCAGCGTTGCCGAGGGAGAGAGGAGAACGCGCGAGCGCGAGAGAGAGGGTCTCCGGTGCTCGGCTCACGAGGTGACGCGCTTCTTTGCCACGTTTTTTCCCCCGAATCATCTTTACCTCCCCCGCTAGATGAAACATCTGCCAGTCGCGACATTGCCTCCAAATTTCGTCATGTTACGAGGACGAAAGTAGAGCGAAAAACAACTGACAGATAAAGAACTCGCGAAAACCGAGATCCGAGCGTTGCGAGAAAGAGATAGCAGATGTAGCCGCGTGCGCCGGAAATTCATTCGAACTGCAGGGATGTCGAGTCGGCGCTTTTCAATTTCCAACTGATAAAGCGGCGCATTGCCGCTGAAACTTGACACAACTTGGCAAAAAGACAATTGCCAAATTCTTGCTGCGGAATAATCAAATGCTGACTGTTCTTACGGCACACGTATGTCGCGTGCGCCCGCGCACATACACACACATATGCATTGAAACGGCGAGGATACGATTTTGCACTCTGGTTTTCGCGAAACTTTTTTGCAAATTCCACAGTCGCCGCAATGAGTTTGCCGGGGAAAAAAAGCGACGAACGAGATGGGGAGAGGAAGGAGCGAAGAGAAGAAGAGTTTCTCGTGAAAAACGATCCTTGACAAGCGGCAAGCGCCATTATTGCGTTTCCGGTTTTTCTCTCTCGCTCGCTCTTCGCTCCTCTTCATTCCTCTTCTGTCCGGCGACATTTTGCTCCTTTTTTCGGCGGCGACTCCCTAACGCCCGTTACATCAGCGACAGATTCCTTCACGTTCCTCTCGCAGGCAGCGCTTCAGGAACGTTAACGTGTATCTTCACTTCTTTCTCGCCCTCTACATAGCCATACGCCTCGTCCGGCACTACTTATCACACCCAAGAAAAAAGGCAGCAGCCGCGCGAAACTGGCGTTACTCGCGAGGAGGTCGACTCGAAACGGGAAGAGCGCGAATTTTCCGGGCGAAACACTTGGCGAAAGTCGCGGCTCGCGCTCCAATATGCGGACGGCCTCGGCTCTCGGGGCGCAACAGCCACGCGCCGCCTTCGCCGACTCGGCCTCGGCTCCCCGGGCGGAAATACCTCGAAACGGCGAAAAATACGATCACCCGCGTGCGGCACGTCGACCGGCCTCGCGTTATTGCGGACACTTGGCGATGGATGGCTGCTCGAAGGGAGCTGCCGCGGAGATTAGCGAAGAATACCAGGCACACACATAGACCGGGACGGAGCACGGAGACGGCGAGAGACTCGCGGGAGAGACGCATGCACGGCACAACCACTCACCTCCAGATGCTACGACAGAAAGAGACCGTGCGAGCGGAGTGAACATGCGCACGGGGGGAGCGCCCGC
>JAPYZP010000820.1:0-20933 GCA_030522985.1 Torymus sinensis | reverse complement strand
GCTTTATAAATGCAGATCGACAGCGCGATTGCGGCGACAGGAACAAAAGGCGCGCTATACTACATCGATGTGCAAATGAACAGAAAAGTGCGCAAAGTGTAGGCGAGCGTCGAGAGTTTTTCGCGCCACTCGTGATTCACGAGCGCGGACAGGTAATAAAGTTTAATTTCAATTTTACGACGCGCCCGCGCGCGCCCGCGAGATGTACTTTCACGGCGCGCATTTAAATGGTCTATCGGGCGCGGCTCTCTCGTTTCCGCGGCCAAGTCAAATTCAGTGTATAATCGACGGCTAACCTTTGTGCGCCTTTATTATGGCCTATAAGCGAAGCGAAAAAATGCTTTCGCCCGTCCTGGAAATTGGAAACAACCTTCCGTTCATTAATATCCGCGCATTAATTTCTTTAGATTTACGGCTTTTCGCACGGCCCCTCGGATTGGATAATTTTACAGAGTATATATAAGCTTTCCAGAAAAACAAACACCGTATATATATTTTCGCCGCTTGCAGCGCACACGCGCGCGGTCCGGCCTGTCGTAATTTAAATTAATTTTTTGCCCCCTCGAATTTTCCCAGCTCATATATATACATGTAGTATTTATCGTAATAATTGGTACAGAGTTGAAAAATTTTGTTCCCCGGTTTCTCAATTTTTTCCTCATTTTGCACAAAATTACTTGGTTTATTGAGCAATCTTAATTTTCATTCAAACGACCGGTCTTCCGAGCCGAAAATTATCTTCCCGCGTAAAATCCGCGCCGTTATGGATTCAAAGGTATTTTACACGTGTTCTTTCCTGCACCCCCGCGCGACCTATGATTAAGAGCAAAGTTTATTCCCGAGAAAATAGGCCAGCTGCTGTCCTGCTTAACGGCCCTTTAAACGCAATTATGTCGCACAGATTTTAAAATGACATTTTTTTCTTCTGCTTCCACAGCTTATTAGCTCGGATTCGCGGCCCGGTAATAGTAGGAAACGGGCGGCATGTTCTCACTATATCCAGTCCAAGTGGCCCGTAAAAATGGGCAGAAAAAAAATTAATTACCCAGCCGCGGTATTTAAAGTTGCACATTAAGCGTTCGGAAGGTTTTCATTGCTCTATAATTTACCGATGCCCGTTAAAATATCCTGCAGCGCTCTGTCCACCGTATACTTACAGCGAGAGACCGAAAATTCGGATTTACTCATTTAAATTTTGGACTTTCTCAGACCGAATATCCTACCTTGGCCGTGTTTTTATAGATTTTAACAATCACTTAGCTTTCTCGGAAGCGGTGTACACATACGTTTCTCGAAATTCGGTGCTAAAATGTGTAGCGCTGAAGTAGCGGGCGCGCGGTGTTTGCATACAAGACAATCTTTTTTCTCTCCACAATATACACAGTTTTCGCCGTCGCGAATTCAATTGCACGAATTTTTAGGATCAAATTTATATTGACTCAGTTCTAGCAACCTCAATATCTCTTGCTGTTGGAGCAGCGATAATTCGCCTCTCTTTATAGCCCGCGAGCTATAATCCCGGCTAATAACCAGCGATTATCCCGTGAATTAACGCAATACTTATCTCCCGCCGAGCACGAGATCTACCGTAAAAGTATATTTCTCGGGCCACTGAAAGTTCTCCCCGGTTCCATACCACGACGCATTTTTTTTTATTCATTCGGCAATCATACCTTCCAATCCGCAATCTCGCTGAGCCGATTGGCGACAACGCAGCCAGCGGATCCTGCGCCCACGACGATGAAGTCGTACTCCTTGGGCAGGAATCCGGTGGGCTCGGGGAACAGAGCCGGAGCCGGTGGCGCGAACTGCTCGTAATCCGGCGTCACGCCGTTCAGCAGCGCAGCCTCGTCGAGGTTCTGGTTCTCCGAGTAGTAGACTTCGGCGTTGTCGTCGTACAGCGACTGAGGCGAGGCTAGCTGCTGCTGTCGTCTTATGGGCATGCCGTAGTAATAATCCAAAGCCGGTGGCACGGTCGTGGTGTGAAACTTGGCGTTGACGCGGCGAATGCTGTGACGGAAGCTCGAGTGCGTCGTGGGCTGGGTGGTGGACGTCGTCAGGCTCGGGAAACGGTTGAAGAAGCTGGTTGTTAAAGCTGACGGCGATATTGTAGTCGTCGTGGTCGGTGGGCCGGAGAAGAAGTAGCGGAAGCCGTTGAAACGGTCACGCAGTTTGGGCTTGATGCGCTTGCCGAAGTCCACGTTGTATCGGACCAAGGGATCGTAGTCGTAGTAGACCGGAGGTGGCGAGTAGGTCTGGGTGAAGGGCGAGCGAGGTAGGCTCACCTGTGTGGGTGCAGCAAAGTTATTACACGTTTGATGTGAGACACGACAATTGTTGGGAAATTAAAGAGTTACAGGTTTATAACGGTTTCACGGATGTTTAGTTTATGAACATAAGTGGGTACGCATTATTATTCTCTATAATAAAATAAGAACTCAAACAAAGACATGATAATTTCAAAAATTACTCTGCTAGCGTATACAACAGCTCGCTTAAATTATGATAAATGTTTGTAAAATTAGAGAAAATTAAGGTATAAACTTGACTGCGTAATTCTGTTGAATAGTGCAAACCTTCGCTACAATTTTCATCGTAAAATATTTCTTAAGACATTATTTTATATATGTAACTTATTTCATTCATTAAAATGTCTCTATTTTTGAAGTAGCGAAAAGAATGTCGCGATTAAAAATAATGTCTCCGCAGTATTCGTAATTTTAAAGGTAATTTCATAATTTTTTTTTTCGAGAATATTATGACTAATAAAGCAACCGAATGATTTTTTTTAAGCAACGCAAGTAAATATAACTTTTCGCCATTACTTTTATGACTATAGGAATCAATTTCCTTTAATAATGACAGTTTATTAGCTATTTTCTACGTGCTCAACGATAGTTAAACTTATTAGTTCGGTCTAATAATCTTGTCAGACTAATCAAACTCGGACAGAAAAAGAAAAATTTCTTAACCTTTCAAATTACAAGCAAATTTTTACACATCACAATGTATAATTACAAAATGAATCACAGAAGCTGTTTTAATTCTTCACACAATACTCAAATTTGTTTAGTAAAAGTTTTATCATTTGTAAATTTGCTTCATGAACGTAATAATAATCACGATAATTGCTATTCTATGTTTTTAATAATTTACTGAACCACGTACTATTTTTGTACTTTGAATGTTCGCAGTGTTGAAAAAAAAATTATGAAAGTTTCAACAAGGAAATACTTCTCCGTGTTACACTATGCCCAAAAACTTTACGACAAACCAAACCCACGCCATTCGCGTTCCCCAGGCAGCAACATTAAAAAAAAAAACAGAATTTTCCATCGATTTCACCTACCTGCGGTTCACTCAGGGCATTGTAGTCATCGTAAAGACCTCCCCAGCTGGGACTACTCTGGTAGTCGAAACTGCGCGACTGAAATTTCCCGTTGAATCCATCCAAACTGTTCGACAGCTCCGTCGTCGTCGTCGTTGTCTTCGTTCTCAGGGGACTTGTGCTGAAGGACGGGAACGGAGCGAACTTTATCATGCCGAAACTGTCGTCCTTGGAGTAGCCGAAGAGTTCCGACAGGAAGGCGAGAAAGAGTATCGTACCGGGCTGACAGGTCGACACTTGGCTGAGCAAGGGGCACAGCTCCACTAGGTTCGGTGGTACCCACGACATGGTTAATGTATTTGTCGTCAATTTTCTCGGCAGTGGTCCGAAAAATTTCGTTTGGTTTTTCAATGCTGTAAAGTTTGGAGTTACAGGTGTCGGAAGAGTGAAAGTAAAAATTATTACTCGGATAAATGTCCCAATTTTTTCTTTTAACGTAGATGTAAAAAATAGCAATAAAAATGTAATTCGCAGAGTTATATATAAAAGTGAAGTCTCAAAGCTTAAAACAGTAACCGCTACAAATTAATATGTGAAAAACCGTTCACTCGTGCGAATAAGTGAAAAAATTGACTAATTCTTTAATGAATATTCACTTATTGAAGCAGTGACAATTTTATTCCACTAATTCAATAAGTAAATATTCACAAAAGAATTAGTCAATTTTTTCACTTATTCGTATCAGTACACGACTTTTGACACCAGACTCTACTCGGAATGAGCTTTTATCATTAAAGACGAAAATATCCGTATATATTTTTCTATTAATAACAAAAACAGTATTAATTTTTATATAATAATACCTCAGAACTTTTCAAAGCTCTCAAGATCTCTTTTTCTCCATCGACAAAAGACAGCGGCAACCCCTCATCGTATTTCGACGCTGAACGCCGAACCTTCACACTGCCACTTCACGGGCTCTGGCACTTCTCGATCCTTCCAAACCGAAACGGCACGAACTATCGGCAAAATGCAAAGTCCAATCAACGAGGCTTGCAAAAGGTCACGCAACTGTCTCCGGCTATTGAATTCTCGACGAGACTTTCACGGTCTTTTACGGCTCTCCATTATAGTCGCCTCTTCCTCATTTAACGCATCGCGAGACAGCCGACGTGAACTTGCACAGCGCGAAGGGAGAGAGCGCGAGAACACGGCCAGCAGCAGCAGCAGCAGCTCACACAACTCGCGCGCGGGCGTGTCGAGCGCGAATGGGCCAGTGGCGCTCGCGCGCGCCTGGGCCCCGACATCGCGAAAAGCCCCGCGTAGGTACAGCGAGCGGGTGGGAAAATGAACGGCAACTGCCTGGTGTATTAAGCCGAGAGTTTTTCTCCTCTTGTCGGTCCCTCATTCACCCGCGCGCTAAGTTTGGTTTTGAGAGAAGAAAAAAAAAACAAACGAACGTCAAGGTTATTCGGCGAATTGTCACACCTGCGCGCCGGACGCATGCCTCTTTGTCATCAGCAGGCCCGCGCGGGGGAATTTGAATAAGTGGCCAATTACGTCCCTTCGGAGATTTCGCGTTTTTTTTTTAGCGGCGAGGGGGATATGCGCGGTAAGGAGTTACGTGTAAGTACGCGGTGGGTGTGCATGTACATGCAGGCGAGCTTAGAGCGTTGACATGTGGCTATGTGCGCTTTAATGCGCGCTTATGACAGACTGCGCGAGGTCTTGGTGTAAAAACATGAGGGAGCTCTGTAATTACAACGGCGTGTAAACTTTGAAAACGTGCCTTAATTGGAATAGTACACCGCCGTATTCGGAGAAATTCTATTACATTTGAATTAAAAGAAAAATGTTGTACTACAGTTTTACGTGCATTTTTCAAGTCGGCGGTTTTAGCGATTTAGAAGAAAAGGTGCTTTAAGTGCTTTCGAAGCGTTTGCATATAGCCACTAATTAAAAATTTTCGCTATACGATCCCATTTACAAAAACCTGGAAACTGTAATTAAGTCAAGATAACATGTAGAGTATATTTTATACAACACATTTTATTTTATAGTAGTAAATTTTTGAGTTATTAAAACAGTATTTAAATATGCTTACGACCGCATTTTAAAAATACTGCAAAAAAGGTATACGCTGTTAGCTCAATTCGCCTAACGTTTGCATCAATCCTTATCTGAAAGTGACATTTTGCTCAAAATTTTTAAATTCTTTGAACAAGACCTTCATAATTAAGCGTAGTGGTACACGCGCCTACTTTTACATTGGATTTGAAGTTTTTCGTAACGATATTCAAGGGACATTAACTTTGCGAAATAACCTGAAGTTTTTGCCGTGTGTGCCCCAACGGCCTGCAAAACACGTTCTTTGCATCAATACATTGAACTAGGCTGAAACTATTGAAAAAAATTATTAATAGAGATTATTAAAGTTACGTTGTAGAAGTTGTATTGAAAAAATATTATGTATCTGTATTATCCAAATCGTTGATTGACCTGTCATAATTATATAAGGATCGATAAAATTTACATATTATTATGCTCGTGTTCATTTTAATGAATGGAAATTCTTTCCCCATCACTAAAATTATTCCCAACGAATTTTATAGAAAATTCCTAACAACATTTTTTTCAAAATTATTTATTCCAATTTTATTAATAAATTAAATTATAATGCCGACTTTGGATGAGGCACAAAACACTCTTTATAATTTAGTCTCTTTTGTAACTAGAATTATTTTGCCATTTTGAATGACTGTTAAGGTCACGTGCAATGTATTTATTATTTTGGGCTTTTCATTTCATACCCCGACTTTTTTGCGATCTAAAAATAACATTTAAAATTCACCATTACAATTTAACGCTTAATTTTTTCGTTAATAATATTCTATTACCAAAGCGAATAGATTCTAATAAAATAAAACAACTTATTGCCAAGCAATTTCAATGAATCACATTTTGTCAACTTGAAATTACACATTACAAAACCTGATCCTTGACTTCAATTTGGCGAAAACCACAACTTCCTTATTATTCCTAAAAAATCGGAATTCTCTCGTGATAACAACTTCCCTGTAACTGCTTTCGAACCGGTCCGATCATAAAGCGCGATAACGTTGCAGGTTTGAAAGTCCTCTTTATGCAAATATCTCGCATTGCGCAATAATATCATTAACAAATGTTACATAGTTTTGAATAAGCTGTATTAGCCTGTTTGGAAAGATTATTACTGTCGGCCAAAGTGTCGGTAGCCAGTCGCACTGAATCTACTTTGTAGTATAATGACAACACTGGCAATATTGCGAAAAATATTTACTTTATAAACACATTTATACTTATTATCGATAGCCCATTTGCACCTTGCGAATTGAACTTCACTTACAAAACTAAGTCATTTAAATTCTAATATACCAGTAGTTGGATTTCTTTCCTCCTTAATGCTTCGATCAATTAAATGAAAGTAGCGCGGCTCGGCCTTTGATGGGAACACGCAAGAGAAATTATCCGGCATTTCCTCGCTGAGTAATGTATGCGGGTGTTCTGATGTTTTGAAATCAATTTTTTTTTTATTTAATATTGAAAACATAATAATCTCTATAAACGAAATTAAATTAAATAACTACAAGTAAATCACAAAATATGCAAGTGCTATTAAAAGCAAACGTGTAAGATAATGCAATTAAGAAAAGAGAACCAATTTAATTCAATTAGGTATGTTCTATTACGACAACATAATAGTAGTTCATTGAAGTCCTTAAATGAAATACGGCAGATTAACTTTCCGGCAATATATTTATGATTTTTAAGATTTTTAACAAAATGTAAATTTTATAAGCCAACCAGGAGATTGACGAAACTAAAAAATACATATTTATTAAAGCCAGTTTCTCAGTTAAAAGAAAAACGACTTATAGATAATTAGGAACGCGAACGCAAGCGTTTTTTTCATTTCTATTTATATTACAATATTTCATAGCCCGCTGATAAAGTTTTATAGTATACCGTATATATTATAAAATAATTTATCTTGATAATCATCAGTATGTTTATACTGGAACTTCATGTTTTAACCTATTTTTAGTGACGACTGTCGTAAAGTAAAACTGTAACACCACGAAAATTCAATAATCACGTAAGATTAGCTGTCGATATCCATCTAGCCACCTTGCGCAAAGGAACTCAATTATTCCCCGATAAAGTATATTTCGGGTATATACTGCATTACAATGCACTAAACACAGTCCGCATTCAGGTTAGTGCGGCAATGCAGCTGTCACATTCAACATGCAACATATAAATCCAGCCGAGCTCTTTGGGGAACGAGCGTCAGTGTCAAACTGTTGAGCTGTCGAAGTGGCTGTAATCGATAAAGAGCCGTTCATGAAAGATGCATGCAGCGATGGGGGGAGAACACGATCGTCAATTCGAGCAGAGTTCGCTAATAAAACAAAAAGTTTCTCGAATTCTCACGAATCTATTAGCCGAATATATATCTTTCAAATGAATTGGCATATACGTTGTCCAATCGAGTCGGACTCGCGGGCGAAAAATCGACGTGAACGGGATCAGATTTCACCACATATTATCCCTTAGTAAATGCTAAGAGCGCAATTAATTGACTGTTCATGCGGTGACGCGACCCTCGCTCTATTTGACTTTCTCACGCTATTCCGCGCTTATCATACCCTCGTTTATAAAACACAATAGCCTCAGGCGTGGCTCGGCGTCAGAAAATATTTTCATCCTGTATTTATTTCACTCCGTGCGCGCGTACAGGTAGCTCTCCGTTTAAATCCCGCATAATGATGGGTAAACACACAGCTGGCAGTCGCGTATAATGGCGCGTTGCGAACCGACGATTTAACGATCCTAAAATCACTCGCGCGTACTTACATATGCTCACACTTGGTCATTGGGATATCCGTAGTTTGTATCAAGTGGCCGGCGCGGGAAAAAAAGAACAACAAACGGCACGCCGAGATTTTATTGGCGGCGAACTACTGCAGCCCATTTGCATTCTTCCAGGGTATATACTTTCACCCCGCGGTGAAAATTTAATTGCGCCGTTTGAAATTTCTTTAATCTCGAACGGGATTGAAAAGAGCTTTTTTTCTTCCCATTGCGCAATAACGGCGATCGCGGAAAATTGGAAGAAACGGGTGATGGTGGCTGAGGTTCCTTTGTGCGTCTGTCGTTGGGCTTTTACAGTGAAATTTGGTATCAGTACCTATACAACGATTTACAATTTGTTAAAGACTGGTTAACAATCTATTAACGCGAGCCTTTAAAAGTGTAAAATTAAATTTGCAGTAATTTATGTAATAAAAGACTGTCGAAAATTATTATCTCCCAATTTCAAGCAATTGCTCGAAAAGCGATAAAATTACATCCTGCCAAACCCGCGCGCCTATACATCATAGTAGTCGACTATGACCGAGAGAGTTACGCTTTAACAACACATTGTTCGGGACAATTCCGCAGGACGAGCGAAAAAACGAAGGCGCTAAAATCCGTTCTACAAGAAACCATTGCACCTATTCCCCCCCGTAATCAAAAGCCATTCCACGTTATCCCTCGCACTCACTTGGCGTTATCTAATCCACTGGCCCCCCTCCATCGAAGATTCAATTTTCGCGCTCAATCTCCAGCGTTATATAGATATATATTTTTATTAGCGAGGAGCGCAAAACGCGAGAGACAATTGTAAGTATCGCTTTGCTCTCACGTTTTACGACCTTGCCGTTTCACCTTTCCGCGCGCGCTCACCCGCTTCCTACAACCGCCGACCGGCAAAAAGAGAAACATAAATAAGCCGAATGTCATATTGTTCCACGGCCGGGCGCTTCCATGGAATTGTCCATTTTTCATGCCCTTTTTTTTCTTCGGAGAGACTCGCGAAAGCGCTGCTACCGAAGAAGCATTCGGTGCAGGCTTTTAAAACGCGTAGGCGTGGATACGGGCGTAGAGAGCCGCCGAGCGAGCTGCGACGGCGTTGAATCACCCTTTCGCTGCTCGGTATCTCTCGCCGACGCGAGTAGAAAGGCCGCGGCACGCGCTTTATTCCCGCGCGCGAAAATAGTATGCCGATGTTGAGAGAGAGAATCGATCGGCCGGGCATTTCATTACGCGATTGCGCAACGCGACGGCAGGCTGAGAGGCTGACGGCCGCCGCTGTGTAGCCTGCATTTTACGGTCGCGCGGTGCTCGCTAATTCAATTCGCCGGATATACGCGACGACCGGGTCGTGAAAAATCTCGCGCTATCTCGAGAGAATTTTAATTGGGATCTCGTAAATCTGATGAGCCTACATTGAGTAGATTGCCAAATGTTTATTACCGCGGTGTACATTTTTTTTATTATTGTAATTACGAGATTTTGAACTTACAGAGTTGCCCTGACTTTTTTGCGTTTACGTTGGTTTTGCTTTTTATTCAGCAAATTTATTGCTGGTAAATATATAAATAAAACAAAAAACTAATATAATTTTCCATATAAATTAAATTTATTTTAATGACTTATAGTGTTAAAATACATTATATATAATATTATTCCTATCTTCGCTTAGCCTTATTAATAATTCGACTCGGTACATGAAACTTACTTTATGAATAACAGTAACGGCTACATTTATTTTCACAGTAGATAAAAGAATTAAAAATTACGAAGATACATATTGTGCATTCCTGTTTCGATTCTAACAATATGAAAGGGGTTTAGCAACAAAATTTAATTCCCACAAACTAATGGGCGCAATAAAACTATTGGAATGCGATAAAACATTACGGTTTACTAATAAACAAGAATATCAAAATATACCTTATCTAATGAAACTATGTTGTCTTAATTATATAGAAATTGCGTGTAATTTCGGAGGTACGAAAAGTTTTTATTACAAAGATTAATAACAAGCATACATCATCATACCTACTTTCCATTTAAAATCGAGATACATATATATTCACTGTAGAAGATAACATTTTAAATTTTAATAGATAAGCACTCACTTTTAAGTGGTTTGCGAGAGAGTGTTACATACCATTAAATATAAACCATTTGTATGAATAATTTTTATTATAAACCGTGAGTTCACTTTTACTCAAATAGTTGCGAAAGAATCTTTACATATAATTTCTATATTTACGTTCTTATAATAAAATCACAAAAGTAGTAATACTCTTAAAACTAATTTTCTAAAATCATGTCCTTAGCCTTTGAGTTAAAAACATATGAACTATATACCTATCGCTACACCCGGTACAATTTATCTATTATATAAAGTAAATATATTTTTAATTAATTAAATAAATCACGGGTGTATTTGCAATATTTTGTTGAAAAAATTCTTATTTTGGCTTCTTATTTTAACTGTAACAATAGAATGATTAAAAAATTTTAAAAAATCCACAACCTCAATAATCAAATTCAGGTGAAAAAAAGACGATCAATTATAACAATTAACAAATTTTAAAGTTCATCTTTTCCTAGCCATTCTTTCTTAATCAAATCGGCACCCTTTTCTGCTATCATTAATGTCGGTGCATGTGTATTTCCGCTGGTAATCTTTGGCATAATAGATGCATCGATAACTCTTAAACCTTGAATATTATGTACTTTCAATGCTGGATCGACGACTGAGTCTTTACTATCAATTGGTCCCATTTTACATGTTCCAACTGGATGATAAACAGTTTCAGCTGTATGTCTCAAGTTGCATTCCCAATATTCTCTCGATTCTGTCTTATGCTTTCTACATGCTGGAATGTCAAAGCGGCGAAGTTGAATGCCTAATTTTTTGAACGCTTTTGTGTCCAGGAAGGAGCGAACAAATTTTAATGATTCAATAAATGTGTCAACATCTTCTTTATGTTCAAAATAATTTGCATAGATTTTGATCTGATCTTCTGGTTTGGCACTTTTAAGCTTCAATACGCCGCTGCTCTTAGGATTCAGCAAAACTGGACACATAAACATGGTTTCACCTTCCGCGTTCATTTTATGCATTTCTTCCGTTAATTCGTCTGCCAAGTTGAAACCCCTTGCCATGGCGTCTATTTTAAACCGATGATTTTGTTGTATTACAGTGTGATGGAACTCAATGTTTGGATACTTCGACGCTGGATCATTCGTATTGACAAATCCGAGCAAATCAACGCCGCCTGCGGAAGCAAATTCGCCCTTTCGATTCATAAGGTAGTCGAAGGCCCACTCTAACATGAAAGTGGGCGATACGGGCACGGCAGTTTTATTAATGTATGTCAAGTGGACTCCCAGCCAAATTAAATGATCCTGAAGATTTTGACCTACTGGTAGATCAGCGACTACTTGGATTCTGTGTTTTTCTAGATCACTTTTCGGGCCTACTCCGGAAAGCATGAGAATATGTGGACTTTCAATACTCCCTGCTGAAACGATAACTTCTTTGGAAGCCTTGATCACAATTTTTCGGCCGTTCTTTAAAGTTACCCTGACACCAGTAGCTTTGGTGCCATCGAGAATTACTTTATCCACTCTGGCTGACTTCATAATGTACAAGTTTTTTCTACCTATTGCTGGTCTTAAATAAGCTTTCGCGACATTTTGCCGAACGCCATTGTCAAGGTTCCCATATGCTTTACCGTAACCAACGTACTCTTCTCCATTCAGCATATCAATGATTGGTAAACCTAGATCCTCGACAGCGCTCATCAAGACACTGTGCAACTCACTGTCTGAATAATTGTATGATCTCAACGTCAATGGTCCACCCGTGCCATACAATTTCGCCCCGTACTTCTTGACAACATCTGGATGATAATTCTCAACCTTACGGAAATACGGCAACACCTCCTCGTAACTCCATCCCTCATTGCCCGCTTTAGCCCATTCATTATAATCCCTATCGGTACCTGTTATGTGCAGCATCGCATTGATGACCGAGCTACCGCCGAGGGCTTTTCCCTTTGACCAGATGCACTGGCCATTCGTCAGGCCCTGACAGTACCGCTCGTTCGGCTCGACCTTGTAGTAATAGTCTTCATCCGATCCATGCAGGAGCAAAAGCATAACTGGAATGTCGCTTGATGGCGATGGATCGGTCCCTGGTTCGATGAGTAGCACTTTCCAACTGGCAATTTCCGAGAGTCGGCTGGCCACGACTGAGCCTGCCGTGCCGCCACCCACGACGATGAAGTCGAATGGAAGATTGTCTCTCAGGAGTTCCTCGGTGCGGTCTGCTGGATAGACTTGATCCGTTTTTAAAGTGCATTGCGCGAGTAGCAGTGTTTGGATTAGTTGAGTGAAGATGAAACCAGAAGTGCCGGACGCTGCAGCAGCGCACGTATCAGCTAGACAGCTCTCCATCGTGTTAAAAGTTTCTAAAAGTTGATATTATTAGTCAATTTTATTCATCAATTATCTTCTTCAGCGTTTCGCTGTTTACAGAATTTTAATTGAAATGTTAAAATGTATCTAAATTAAATATTTTTAAATTTTAAGATTTTCCTTAACATGTAATTTATTTATCTTACTGACATAGAACGGGGTATATGCAATTTGTGTTATAAAAAAGTATTTCTTTTCAATTGAATTTCTATATCACTTTTTCTTTACATTTAATACAATTAGAAAAAAACGTTTGAAAGTAAATTTTTGTTCATACAGTTATTCTATTGTTTTAATATATATTTAACAATTCATAAGTAAAGTCAATAGTTTAAAAACAGAATATTTTTAATTACTATAATATTTCGAGAAAAAAAATCTTAAGGTAATACTGACATTTAAAGCAGTAAAGCTAAGTACTGTTCTACAATTTTTACCTAAAGCTTGAAACAAGTAGTATTAAAAATATAAATATATTATTATCATCTCTTCGTTGCGCCAATTCGCACGGTTGACTTTACTATGATTATTTTTTATTCAAATTTAAACAATTTAAACACACATTTTACGTGAATGTTTACATTTAATATCAAATGTACATCGTTTCATATCATTTTATATCAGAGCATTTATAAAAAAATAAGAAAACCGCTGTTAACATTAATTACTCATTAATATTTTATTAAAATCGTGATAAATGTGTAAAAAAATTCAAACTTATTTTTTATTGCAACAAATGATGTTTCGACTCAGAACTTTCACATGTTATCACTATTACTCAGCACTGGTATAGACAGTAAATTTACGAAATGTGGCTGATAAGCGGAGTTATCAAAACTGCATCAACTTATATCTCTGAAGTCAACGCGCCCCGGCCTTCTTATAAGCAAATTATAATATAGAAGAGATTTTTCACCAATAATTCAATTTTAAAGCATTTAAAATTAACCACTGTTCTTTGTAATAATTGTATCTATTTTTTCTGTTACAGGTGCGTTTTATGGATGTTCTTTATATTAAATACGTACATTGGATAACTGTAAGTAACAATAACGTTTCCATCGTAAAATATGTCGTAAAATTAGCCTCACTTTTAACCCTTTATATAATAAAAAGGCCTTATTGCCGAAAACGTGCTTTATTTTATGAGCTATTAAAAAAAAATCAACCGTCGTTTCCCTGAATCTATGGCAAACCGTTTCTTAAATATCCAAACAAAGTTTAATATAAGCGACGCTCCTAAATAAAAGCAACTATCACGCGCACTAAATGGTCGCAATATATTTACCTGCAAGCTCAGCAGGACAGGCGGCACATACGATTTTCTCTGATTCTAATAACTTCTCTCGGCGTCTGACCCGGCTACATGTGCGCGCTCGACTGAGACGCATATGCGTGCGGCGACTCGTAGACACTCTTCCCGCGTCCCTTCCTCCCCAGCGCTCGCGCTATCTCTCTATTTGAAAACATCCCATGTATTGTATTTGTCAATATTAGAACCACCGCCGTCGTATGTTCGGCAAGGCGTGTTTCGCGACCTTCTCATGCGTTCGTCTCGCGTTCCCTCGGCTGCTCGAATTTCCTCGTTACGATGCGAAATCGAGGATTGATGCCGGGCCGGCATATCTTATCGCCCGCAACGTTTTTCTGACTGTTGTTGTCTAGATCTTCGTGTCAAAATTATATAATTAATCGTAACGGATATCAGATTCTTATCGTATTTATATATTTACTGAGAGAAATACTCTAGCAAAATTTATTACAAGTGTATCCAAAATTTCTATAATATGTATCAGCACTGAGACTATGGCGAATTTATTATAATAATTAATAATAATAGATATAATTAATATATTTTTCAGAATAATTTTTATAACAGATAATTATAAAAATTACTATGACGGTGATGAAAATTATTACATTACATAGTAAACATTTCATTCTAGCCAATATTCCAAACAGATTCGATTTTGTTTTATTTTATAAATTTTATTTTATAACGTAGTTCAAATTATTATAAACATAGCATGATCATAAGAAATTTTGCTACCCAACATAATAAAAATCGCCACGCCATTTAGTAGTTTCTATGTTTGACCTGCAATTTCAGTTTGTTTTGCTTTTAAGTAAATGAAACGTCGAAAACCTCGATACAATTATTTGATTTTTATATTATGCAAAATAATTACATACTATGTAAGAAAACTTTCATATATATAGGTATACAATGTGTACATATTTGGAAACGCAAAATGTAAATACAATGTATCTATATACATGGAAGTTTTCTAAAAGTGTACTCTTGTGGATATTATCAGAGTTATTTATTTCCATCATATTATCATTGAAGTTCTCTCAAAACCGAAGGTAGCCAATAAACACAAATTTTATTTATAAATTTATTTATTTTAACATTAAATATGCCATCATTAGAGTCTACGGCGATAGTTCTGTAAATAAGAAATAATGAAAATGTTATGTATGAAAATGTTATGAAAATTACTATGTTGAATAGCAAAAATTATTACAATTAAAGTATGTCCCGATGTTGCTATAAAATAAAGTAATTTTTCTTAAGTTGATAATAAATTTTCCTTCAACATTTCTCTCAGTGTACGATTATGATAGAAAAACGATTGTGATTACGTTTTCTGATATAATTTTGCATGGCATTTTATATTGTTTTCAGTTTCAAATAGCATACAGTTGGTACATGTACTATGTAAGAAAACTTCCATATATGTAGGTATACAATGTGTACATTTGGAAACGCAAAATGTAAACACAATATATCTATATGTATGGAAGTTTTCTAACGGTCTAGGTACTACAAGTAGAACTTTTTGAAATAAAAGTATGATTTCATTATTATGTTTTTGAGAAGAACAAAAAAAAAAGAACAAAGGCAGCAATATAATCATAAAAAAATGTCTAGCGCATATATCGAGAGCAACCCGAGAAAGCTGGTTATTTATTTCCCCGATCGGATGTCGTATTACGTTCTCAATTTTATGCGAATAAAATTGCCACCTCAGTCCCGTCTCTCTCTCCCTTTCTCTCTCTCGTAAGGATTCGTCTCCGAATATCGAAAGTCCAATTATGTGCGAAGCGGGACTTTTCGGAATTCCTGGAAAACTTGTTCGAGTTGTGACAGCCGGCCCTAAAAGCTGGTGCGACATTAAGGTATTGCGCTGATTCGCTGCGCCTCATTTGCATATGGAGCTGATTTTTTTGACAAAAAGTTTTGCGCACAAGAGAATTTCGTTGCTTTTCCTCATTCATGTAAATGCATACCAGTATGAAGTGACTGGCGAGTTATTTTTAAATATAGTGTAGGAAGGATCAAAGATTAAATTTTTTTTTTGTGGTTATTTTCGGTCGTCATATACATGTGACGTGATTTTACTTATTTAACCTTTTGCTACACAGGTCAATAACATATATGTCGCACCTTTTTCTCCATCGTTTATTGTCGCTTAAATTGAAGGTCAATAGTTTCTTAACATCAAATAAGTAACTATTGTTATTCTATACATACGTCATATCCTACAATTATTATTTTGTATTCGTTATTTATTATAAAGAAAATAACAAATAATAAATGAAAAAAAACCATATTTTTTCTTAAAAATTCGCGCGACAAAAAGTTAAAATAGTCTTTTATATATATAAAAAAAAAGATGACCCAGAAGTTGCAGAATGATAAAACCATTTATATTAATTGGTTGAAGAACGGTACAAAATTAGTAACGTTATATTTCGAGTTGGTTTTGTAGTTAATCACATCGCCCAACTAATGCGCAAAGGACGTTATCTCGGCACGGGTGACGTTTGTTATATACTAATTGTATACTAACTTTAACTATTAGAATAATTGCCGTTAATTAGCCGTAAAGCTAAAAAATTTTCCGCTTTTTATTTAAAAAAACAACGGCGCCCTGGTATAGAAAATAGACCAACATAGTTGGTTAATATGTTAATTAAATGGAAGAATTTCTACTTAAGATTAACATTAAAATTTAATTAAAACTATTGAAAACTATCATTATATTTTAAAGTATCTACAATATATATTTCCACATATGTATAAATAGTTACTCTTCGTCGATAATAGCCACATAATCAAGATGTGATGTTTTGAATTTAAAAATTGACCAACGGTTCGCCAACCGTTGGTTAGCATTTGTACCAGGGCGAGGTCTGCTAACTTGATATATACAAATTAGCTGACCACCTTCCCAAAACCCTCAAAAAAATCATATCATGAAAAAACTAATCGAAGCAATAATTGACGCCTAAGTAGCCGTTCACGATACTACTGCTTAAAATTCCATAATATAAAAATTAACAATCATTTGTTGAATAGTTTCAAATGGCGGGCTAACTTGATTAGCGGACCACATCCTTAAAACATACAATATTATCAATAAATAACAAAAACGTGCCCTAAGGTCGAATTTTCGAAATATCTTCATTTCTAAAAAATGTGTTCATGTCTTTTTCATTTTTTTTTTTTTGTTAAATTCTCAGCAAGACTGTAGACACGAGTAGCCGGTATACAGCCTGCATATATAGTAAGCTCGAGAAACATTTCCCGAGCGTCTTTCTTGTGAAGCCCGCATTTCAAAAGCTTAAGCTCCCAGTAGCGCGGGCGCGAACTCGTTATCGTCGAATCGGTAGCTTCCCGAATAGGAACCACACGCGCTGAACGTCATATTACCTGATATTACCGTATGAATAAGCTTTGCCGATGAATGCATGAATACCGACATGAACGTGCGTATCTTGTAAAAAGAAAAGAAAAGAAGATTCTTAAGGTCGAGGGAGTAAAAGAAGGTCGTATTTCGTGTTTTCGACTCAAAAAGAAATGGACTATATATTTGCGTCATTTATCTGTAAGAACGAGTGAACGCTTTTGAAATTAAAAATAGTCTAAACTTACTGAACGAATATATTGAAGTAATGGAAGAAAATTGTTTCAACATTGAAATAACGTACATTTTAGTATTAAATGCGTCGATGTAATCACAGTAGATATGTTAGGACATAAATATTTATCATGTATAACGGTCAATTTGTTTTGATTTTACGAAGATTACTTATAAATGTACACTATACTTATACAATGAACACTTTACTTTGACACTTACGATTTGAACGATTGGACAGTTAAATTATTACACATGACGGTAAAATAAGTGTCATTCATGTCAAACAAAAACAACATCTGAGAAAATATCAAACTCTTTTTCTCTTCGATAATCTCGAAAACTAAATATAAAAAAAATGCTCAGCGACTAATTTTTCAAGCGCCACTTTATTGTAAAAAAAAGAGCTCTCATCGCACACTCAATAAATACTTATTCGTCGCGAACAAATACTCATCAGTCCTGCGCACATCGCGCGCGCAAAAAGAAAACACTCGCAATTAATTCCTCTAACAGCCGCACTAGCCGACGAAAGTGTTACGCTTCGATTGGGGCATCTTCCATTGCGTGAGATCGGAGTCTTTCTGCTGCCTCTTCATCCACTCGTTGTAGAGCAGGTCGGCGGCCTTCTCGGCTACCATGACGATGGGCGCCACGGGATTGGCGTTCGTCAGGATGGGAAAGATCGAGGCGTCGGCGACTCGTAGATTGGGGATGCCAAAAACGCGCAGCTCGTGGTCCACGACGCTGTCCGGATCGGACTCGGGACCCATGCGACAGGTGCCCGATTGGTGATTCTCCGGGCCGGTCTGGGCGCGGATCAGGCACTCCCAGTAGGCGTCCGTGCCGAAGTGGTATCTGGAACAACGAGAAGAAGAGTAGATAAGAATTCTGGAGAAAGCTCGAATAAAAAATGATCTTCAATAATAAGTACTGAGTAGATATTAAAAATTTTTTAACCAAAGCAATCGATCTTCATTCTATAGAATGAAAAATATTTTTAATAGTGATAGACTGTCATTACTTTAAAAGTATAATGTAGGCTTTTTTGCATACTTAAGTAGCAAATGAAAGTATTTATCCAGCAAAAATTTATAGTTCTGGAAGCAAGTTCATTGTCTTCATTAAACTTTGCGTAACGTGCATCGATCTCAGAATAAAATCATTATCATTAATATTGTATATCCTTTTTCCTATATAATTTGAAAATTATAAATCAGTTTGAATAATAAAATCAATCGAATGATATTTTAGAAGTAGCAATCCACGTAATACTCCGTACTTTCTCAATACCTGTGAATATAGACATATTGTGTCAAACGATATTTCTTAGTTTTACGATGGTAATAAAGAGTTTCACAGTTATAACGCTAATTATCGAGAACGAAAAATTGCCAAGCCTGAAATACTTTCGTTATAATCAGCAATTCAGGTGTTACATAAACTCTTCAAGATCATGAAAGGGAATTTTATTGCTCTTATCGTCACATTCACAATTAAATAAATCGTTTTCCTCGCTCCACTTTTTACTCTTTTAATAACGGCATTTCCTACTTTCCCACAAACAGTCTATCGAGCATCTACTCTACAGACATTCAAGAACCGCGCGACTAAACAAAAAAAAACAACTCACCTCGAGCACCAGGGGTGAGGCTTCACTTCGAGTCTCATATCCCACTTCTTCATCGCGCTCGTCTTCGTCAGGGCGACGATCTTCTTGATACCCTCGACTAGAATCTTCAGATCCGTCTCGTTCGTGAAGTAATTCGGGTACAGAAGTGGATAATCCGTCGGGTCGTTGGACCTGAGTTTCATGTAACCTCTGCTCCTGGTCATGACGACAGTTGGCCTGGCGACGATTTCCCTCCTATCGGGGCAGGTGCCAATCGAACCATCCGGGCACTCAATATCCAGGCCCGTGCGCACGCAATTCGAGCTGAAGCCGTCGAAGAAGACCTGGATGTCGGGCACGCCGGGCTGGGCGTAGCTGCTCTCGAGGAAGGCCGTGAGCTGGGTGAGTCCGGTGCTGGCCACCGGGCCGCTACGGTTGAACACGTATTCGTTCACAGAGTCAAGCGACAAGGTCTCGTAGTGGTCGTCCTTGATCGTCATCTGCAGAGTACAGTCGGATAAAAGGTGGGGGATTACGCAAGGTGAATCGCCGCTGTCTGGCGCAGTCGCTCTGATGAGAGGGCGCACATTAGTCGAGGGTTATGTCATTGCTCGTCGATGTTGAGATGTCGTAATGTAAAGACGTCAGAGGACTATTTAATGACCGATCGCGATTAGGACGTCGTAAGTTGGTTTTGCCGTGTTTTTTTACTCAGCAGATCAGATCGACCAAGGATTAACGAATGTAAAGCAAAAGTTCAAAAGCTTACTTTACAGAATGCTGATACTGTTGCACCCGAAGCTGCGTGACTCACTCGCATATTTTTCGCCCGTTATACAGAGTAACTGTTAAATAAAAGAATGCGTCATGCTCACCTTAATACCAACGGACACGTGATTCTGCAGATTTTTGCCGACCGGTAGGTCCATGACCACGGGGATGCCAACCTCCTCGAGGTACTCCCGCGGCCCGATTCCCGACTGCATTAGAATCTGCGGTGAGCCAATAGCTCCGGCAGTCAGGATGACTTCCTTGTTGGTCATGAGCTTGCGTTTGTTGCCCTCCTTGTCGATCAAGATTCTTGCTGCCGGTCGATGGCCGCAGATAATACCTTCGAACACGAGCATTTTTGATTATTTAATTAAACGTCGACTATATTGTAAATTAAAAAAAAATATATTTTACATCTGACACTGTTGAATTAAAAAAAAAAGTTTCAAAACAGAAATTTCTATTATTATCTGAAGACATAAGTATACCACTGCACTTACATAAATTGAGAAGTAGATTTTAAGGTTTATAAGACGTATGGTCCCCGCAAAAAGTTAATTTTTGACGTTAAAACTGCGATAAATAATTGTGCAAAGTAATTGATAAAGTTTTAGTTTTCTCGATCTACGTATGAATTGGAATATTATAAGCTTAAAAAATCGGAAATCAAAGCAAAATTATAAAATCGGCACTGTGATACTGTTTAAAATCATCATTATATGTATAAATAATGAAAATTACGTGAACTTTAACGATTTTAAACAGTTACAGTGTCGATTTTACAATTATTTTTTGATTTCTGATTCTTAAAGCTTATAATATTCCAATTGTTTATAACTTTTGGTAGACCCTTACGTCCTACACAACCTTAAAAATACTTGACAATCCCCTCCGAAAAAAAATGTCAAACTCTTCACCTCGACGTGGTGCC
>JAPYZP010000819.1:0-20480 GCA_030522985.1 Torymus sinensis | reverse complement strand
GATTTCATTGTGATTCTTGAAATCATTTGAAATCGTCATGAAATCGATTCACTTTTGCAATCACTCCCACACCATTTTCTCAAGTGAGTAGCCCCTCGCGTGTTTTGTAGCTGGCCATTGAGAAGGCAACCAATATATTCCCAATATGCTCATGATTTATTGGATAATCCTGTTGCTTTTAACGTAATATCCTTTTGCCTTATTTCATTTTTCAGTGGCGCATCTGCGAAAAAATGTTTCAGTGTAACAGTACGTGATGTATATCCGCGTTCATGGCAGCAGCAATCTTATTGATTTTTTGTTTTCTGGAAAAGCGAAAAAGAAATTCGTTACGCAAAGTTATTGCGGCTGGAGGTGAAGTTAGCAAGGTCTAAACTACCGACGTAACTTCGATGGTAACTTAACTTCAGAGGTGGCATAATTTTCTTAACTCTTCTTACTTCGTTTAGCGCAATAAAGTTATATTGAAGATACTTTTAAATAATGTATATGTAATACATTTTTTATCATTTTGATATCATTTGTAGAGTAATACACACTTTTTGTGTATATATGTATATTATAGAATTTATTAATTTCTTAAACAAATTGAAATACAGTTTTTCTTAATTCACAGCAGAAATATTTACAGTTATTTCATCAGCCCTGGTTCATGTGTTTTCTAAGTATAAACGATATGTATCAATTCATAATGATTCGTAACAAAGCTAGCATTTTTCAATGATGAATAACCTCCATCTGTTTTCCAATCATAGCTTTTCAAGTTTTTTCAAATTAAAATTGTATAATTGTAAAATGTTGAAAATAAAAAATGGAACGGAAACCCTATAATAAAGCATTCTCTTTTACATAGCATGCTTCAACTCAATTATACGGTGAACAATGAAAAATTGCCTTGATGTTCGTTTCAACTGTGGAAAAAGTCATATTCGTATAGATCTATACAACGTCAATAAATGTTTATTTAAATATTTAAAATTGAATTAAAAATTTCAAAGCATATTCTTATACTGGAATAACTATACACATAATCTGTGAAACATATAACCCACCCATCAATACGGGCGTTCAAAAGCGAATGTTCGAAAATATCAATTCAATTAGTTCTTCGGTGCCATTCTAACTTATAGCTGAAACCTGATCTCTTTGCTTGTGCGTCCACAGATCCTCCCTCTCATCTCTAACTCTCTATCGCCATCTCTCTCTCTCTCTCTCTCTACCGCTCGGCCGACTTTCGTCCCAATTTTCAATCTCCTATAGTATATCAGAGCAGCTAACCTCAAAAAACGCGGGCGCGCGCGCGCGTAAAGCCCGATCGAGCTTCCAAAAACTTTCGGGCGCGCGGCACATTACAAAATAAACCAGCTCTCGTCAAAGCCGGGGAATACACAGTCGAACTCTATATATAAGCTGTCGAGCCATGACGGGCGAGTGTTTATTTTTTTTCTTTCACCACCCGGGGGGTGAACCATCGCCGCGTCCCTTCCGTAGCCAAACCGCAAACGTATATGCATTCCTCGAACGGGTAAACACGCGGAGAGCCAATATCGGGATAGAAGTATACAGGTATATACCCGATGCGGCCCGAAAAAAGGAGAGCGTATACCGCGCGCTTTTCTCGATGAAAATCGGAAGGAGGCGGCAGGCGAGATTTATTCGCTTCGAATGCGCAGAACGGCCACTCTATGTTATCCTGTTTTTCCATTCGCATTGTCGCTTCATTGTCCGACGCTTTTTCATTGTCGATGGGTGCACGTGTACGGCTGGTTTTTTTTTCACGCGCACACGCGCGTGTGAAACGCTGTAACTATATGCGTCGCGCGCACATTTGGCCTGCGGATACTTCCGGCGATAATTGACTTCGCACGCTGCGTGCGAAATATATCCCCGCGCGAGCGCGCGCGCGGCTTATCGGTTTTGCCGCACGAACGGCAATTTTTCGTGTTACTACTGCATTGTGCGGCCATTTGTCATAGAGTTCCGAGTCGTTGCGCCCTTTTTTTTTTATCGGAGCCCACTAGAGGTTTCGTAATATCGATGAGAATATCGGAGTGCGTATTTTTCTCTTTTTGAAAAATTGCTCTCCGTAGATGGTCGGTCTTTCGAAATCCACCAACTGGGTTGGGGTTTCGTTCAGGCGCGTGAATGTTAATGGTACGCGGGGAAGTTTGTTGATTAACTTGTAGACTTTAGAGAGGTATACATTTGGAAACATACAATCAACTCTATTTATTACTCCGTGATATACATAGATGTTTTTTAATGTAATACAAACTATCTTTGAAAATCTACTTGAATAATAATCCTTAGAAAAAGTCAAAATCCAGAAAAAAAAGAGATTAATATTTTCAAAACTATAAGAGTATATATATTTTTGCGTGAAATTGAGCAAAACATCAAAGTAAACTTACTTTTCTAGCGTTTAAAATAAATTAAAATTCACGTCCATCAATGCGGAATGAAAATACACCGACTACGCGCGCTTCGCGAAACAAATTACAAAAAAAGCGCGGGGAATTAAGTTAACGAGGCGTCTCGCGCCGTCAGCGCCAACCCACATTCGCGGCGCATTGAAAATCCACGCGTCCATTTGCAAAGAGCCAGGAAAGAAAACGAAGAAGAAGACACATTCGCGCACGTGTATAAACATCTTGAGTCGGCTGTGCGCGCCGAGGCCGACAGCACATTAAAAGTCATCCTCTCCTGCGGCGGGCTAAGGCGCGCGCGAAATTTTCATTACCCCGCAGTCCCGGCGTAAAAAAAAGCGCGGCAAAGAAACATTAAGAGCCGACGAGGCTCTCTCTCTTCTGCCTCGGCTGCTGCTACTGCTGCTCGCGCACGTGCGCATTCATAATTTCTCTTTAGCCCCGGCGTAAAATCGTGCGTAAACTAAAAGAAAGGAGTAGCTGCAGCGCAGTAGCCCTCGTTAGAGGCGAGGCCAACGGAAACGACTCTCCCCCTCTCTCCCTCTCTCTCTCTCTCTCTCTCTCTCTGCCTATTGTGCGCTCGCGTTTCCCCCGCACGGGTATATGCGCCCGGCATCGAACGGCCCGTTTATATCGCAACTTTCGTGCTTTCCCGCTTTTTTCCCTTTCTCTCTGCTTTCTCATTTTACATTGTTAATTAGTTTTTGCTCCCGCTCTCTCTCTCTCTTTACCTATCTTTCTCGCTCTCTCCCTCGGCTCAGTTAACTGTTATAATTGGATGGGAGATGCTAGCCGGTTGGATAGGGGCAAAGGGAGATATGGAATTACGAGCGCGCTAATTTCGTAACTGAAACAAAGTCATAGGTGACTTTTGAAGCGGGATCGTTAACCTGCGCGAACGGGGATATTTGCTTTTTGCATTACGCGACAACAAGAGGCGCGTTTTGATTGCTAATTGAAGAAATTCTGATTGGCTATTTCTCTCTTTCCGCGCATATACACATGTATATTTTAACGACTTTCCATATACTATACGATATCAAAGTGTCATGATGCAAGATATATTATTATCTATTAAAATTATTACTTTTATTATACGTGAGAAGAATTTTATTTCATCATAATATGCACGCAGTTGATAAATCATCAAAAGTTAAAGCATTCATGGATAAAGTAAATCAAATTTCATAAATTGATTGCAAAAATAGCATATGGAAACTCTCTTTTGAACCGGAACGACCGCCTAATGATTTGGCGTACGTGAACGAAGTAATTTATTAAACGCTGATGAATTATATAGAACGCGAATCGGAAATGATTGTATCGATTTGCCAAATTTCTCCTTCACATAAGCATTCCAATGGCAATTCGGATACAGTATGCCGCAAACGAATTCCTTCCGCTCGAACCGAAAAGGAGAGCTCAAAGTAAAAATAATATCGGCAACCCTCCCCTCCCCGAAAATCAATCTATCGGAAAGCATACGCGCCTAATGGGAGATTTAACGTTCGCGACCGGTCCGAAGATTAGTTCTCCTCCTCTCTCCACCCACCCCATTAACATAAAATACTCTCAGCCGGAGCGAAAAAAGGACCACGTCGGCAAACGCGAGTCGTGTGCGTACATATATATTTGTAAATCTCTGGAGCAGCGAATGAGACCGGACCAGCCGCCTCGTAAATTAGTCGCAGAACTCCCCGTATATATAGACCCCGAACGAGGAAATCGTTACGGCTTATATATACTTTTCTATCGGAGGGAAAGCACGTCGACGCTGTTTCTTTCTCTCGTGTGCGGCAGCGGCTCCGCCGAAAAAATACGACGCCGCGCGTAAAAAGGCCCGGAAACACTGGGCGCGCGCCGCGGTAAAAGAAGAAATCAACAAACCGCGCACGCGTGCGCGCGAGCTTCTAAAGTCCGTGTGGGGGTAGGTTATAGGGAGAACAGAGGAATGCTCGCGGCGTGTGTTTGCAGAGAAAACGTTGCCGCGGAACCGCGCAGTCAACTATTTCCCTTCTTAATACTCTCGCCGTGATATTTTGCTTCGGGATTGGACTGTCGCCCCCGGCCTCCCCCTCCGCTTTATCCGCACCTTTTGTCGCTTGCATGCCCGAGAGGAATAATTTATCCGGCGTAAAAGACAGTCGTCGAGACACTGTACCCTGTGTGTTCTTTTTTCAGGGGTGGTGGCAAATCTGTAGTCGTGAGCGGTGATCGGGTTGCGATTTTTATATATTGGAGGAGGCGAATTAAGTTTGAGGCGAATTATATCAACGCTGTCGAAAACAAGGTATAAACAAGCGAATAATTTTTCAACCATCCGGAAAACGCCATCAATAAGAATAGCCAGAGAGTGAAAGAGAGGGAGAGAGGGAGAGAGGGAGAGAGAGCAAGAACTTATAGTACCCACAACATTTTCATTTAATTATCACTTCTAATTAAAGCAGGATGCCAATTAAAAGGCACCTCTTCTCTTGGCACCTCGAATCGTTTCGCTGGAAAACGCGCTCACCCGGGCCGCGCGCATATACACACCTCCACGGGCGCGTAAACACACCTACACACATATATATTCGAAGCATGAATAGCAGCAGCAGCAGCAGCAGCGTTGGCGGCGATAATAGCACAGCTGCACGCGCGCCTCGCCGCGTTGTCCGCGGGAATCGAAGAAACGAAAACAAACAAATTTCTCGCAGCCGATGTTTGATCGTTCGCCGGAGAGAGAGAGAGAGAGAGAGAGAGAGAGCCGGGGTATAGTGTGCTTGCCCTACTTGCGGTCGCGGGAACTCGTTGCATATTTGGCTACAGCGCCGGGCGAGCGCGGCGGGGAGGGGAAGGGACGGGCGTCGGGTGGGGGGAGGGAGAAGAAAGCCGAGCAATATCGAGCGATCCCAGAGAATTCGACGGTGCAGCCGCCACCGCCGGGGGCTTTTCCTTTATTAATCGCCGGGCGCACTGGCAGCAGCAGCAGCAGCAGCAGCAGCTCTAGTCGACGCGCGGTCTTTCCTCGCGGCCCGTTGTTCGTCGTCGTCGTCGCGAGAGAGAGAGAAAGCTTGGGACAGGCCGCCGCGCGACCGACTTGAATTACGGCGACTCGAGACGCGGCGACGAGAGACGATGTATATATAGGTATACGTGGAATTTTAGCCCCAAGAAGGGCCAGAAGAGGCAAAACGGTTGTGTTTGGCGGAGAGAGGATGTATGTTGGAAGGGAAAGATAACCGATTTTTTTCTCTCTCTCTCTCTCTCTCGCTCGGCCGTGATTAATGCTTTGTGTGCGCAATATGACTGATGTTGAGTAATGGACGGGCCCGGCTCCTGACAACTGTTTTAAGCGCGGGCTGGATTTTTGACAGATTATTAGTAGTAAATCTATCGCCGGAGGAATTTATGGTGGCCGCTGGGGAATAATGGTTGAAACGTCCTTTCCTTCCTAATCTAATGAAATATTTCATGTTATTTTTTTTTTCTTCCCCTCGTAAAGATTAGTTGATAGGTATATAAAACTATTGGGCGGGCATTGATTAAATGTTCGAATGCGTCGATTGTTTTTCTTATGGAATAGAAAAAAAAACATAGGTCTAGTAATAACTGAAAATTGTGGAAAAAGTCATAAATCTCTGCGTGAAATCCATTTACCGACTGCTCTTATATTTCGTCCTATATATAATAATCAATTTTGTAGATAGATTACGGTGGATAGAAAAAGAAAAAAAAAACTATATCAGAAATCTCACTTACATATTTTAATCTCATAATTTTGGCGAATTCGCTACTCGATAATAGAACACTTTATATTCCTCTATTATAACGAGACTCTTATTTCGTATACAAAACTGGGCCTCTATTCATCAACCTAATCCATACGCCGGCACCAAACAACCCACCTCAATCACCAATACGCGAAACCCATCAAACTTACATGCAAACCTCGCCGTCGCGCCTTTCCTCTCGGCAACGCGAAAACAAAAGCCCCCACCTTTCAGCCATCTTTCACGCGCTCGCGCCGTGACGCACTGCAGCAGTAGCGGCGGCGGCAGCAGCTGCGAGTCCGACTGAGCGCGGTCGTTACTACTGCTAGCTTGCGCAGCGGCCTCTCTCACTCTCTCCCTGCTGCGTCTGCATACATATATACGACAGTCGCGTCCATTTAAACGCGCGGCAGCCAATTTCCCTGATTATAAGCGCGCGCGCGCGGCTATCCGTTCGTGCTTTCGTTTGACGAGGCACGCGCGCGACCGGCGGGGCGGGGGGTAAAAAAAGAGGGAGAAAGGGAGCGCCACTCACTTCGGCGAATTAATGGGCGCCATGGAGAGCCGTTCATTTTTTTTCTGCCGGCGCGCGCGCGCGAGCAGAGGGTGCTCGAGAACAATGTTTTCGATTGAAGCGGCAGGCCGAATGGACGATCGAGCGCCCGGGGAAAATGGTACTTTCGCCGCGGAAGCGCGCATGCTTTATGCTCTCGTGGGTGGCTGCTGGCCGGGTGTCGAAGCGCGCTTTTTTTTCGCAGGAGTGTTCCGCAAGCCCATCCAGCCAACCCGACAACCCCGCGCGAATGGAGATGTTCGGCGCTGGTCGCGGAGCTTTTGTTACTCGCGTTTCCACAGCTTTTCTCTGTATCGTGATTTATATCAGTATATGGATGAGAGTAGGGGGGGCGATTTTTACGATTCAGCGGAATAAAGTTCTGGGCGGCAGTTTTGTTGGGAAAAAAATCTGGAAAATGTAAGCGATTCGTGAGCAGCCGGGTGTATATGGCGACCAATTACGACTTAAAGGAGCTTAAATAACTTTTCAAGGTATTTCGCTGTTTTTTCCCATCAATAAAACCAATCTCATAAGTCAGCCGTACGCGGACACTGAAACGCATTTCGTCCGTAAAAACAACGATAACCATCAGTGTGAAAAGCAGCGAGCGTGGCAAAAAGCCTCCGTCCTCCATAAACGAAGTAATTGATAAAACTCATCCAAAGACCCATTGAATTACGTCCATAAAATAATTCACCTTGGCGCGCGGGCGTGCACACTCACCTCATTCCTTCCTCTCTCTCTCTCCAGTTCTTTCTTGCCAACTCGCGCGCAGCTCGACTTTCCCAGGCGCGCGCGCGCAATAACAACGGCGACGCTCTCTCTCGTGCCAGCCATAAAGCACTGCACCTCCGCCCACGCGCTCCCTCTCTCTCTCGGCCATTAATAACCCATTCGCTGATTAAGCACACGTCGCGCCTCGGCTTTAATATTTCAAGTTGCCGCTGCGGTGTCGATTCTACCCCTCCGCTTTTCAACGCGGCCACAATGCCCGGCCCATTGAATCGCCGCCGCCCGTGAGAGCTGTAACTGCCGCAAACTTATCGAAAGGAAACGCAGCTAACTAATTGCTGACCCTGACTCCGCAGCTACGCGCGCTCTCTACCACTTCGGAGCGCGGCGCTATTTCACTCCAGCGCGCCCGCGAGGGAGGCAAGCTCTGCAAAGTTGTTTCCCCAAGATTCGATCTACTCGAGTGTCGCTTTCTCCCTCTATACTCAGGTTTGATTCTCGATTGAAAGTACAGCGATTTAGGTGGCGGGTGAACGACGATATTTACCATCAAATTCCGTTCGCAACTGGAAATTACAAATTATCGGTTGCTGTACTGCGGCACAACCGTCGCCGGCAGCGAAGCAAATCCCCCCTCTCCAAGATGCTTTGCAGTATTTACTTTGGCTGCTTTGATTCGACGCCGGCGTCGTCGTCGCCGCCGCCGCTTGCCATTGACTGCGGTTAGGGGAGGACGGAGGAAGAGGGAGGGGGAGGACGGGGAGAGGAGAGAAGCAAAAGGGAGACGCTGGATTAACTTGTAAAAAATGCGGCTTTGGGGGAAAAAGTATTCGAATTGGCGAGAGAGCGCACGCGATTCAGGACGATTGTTAAGTATAATTCTTTTAAAGCTTCTTTCCATTGTTTTTTTATTCGTCCGCGTTACAGGGGGTCGCGGGAAGTCTATTTTACTAACGAGATTAAATCGATTTTTGGATAAATAGTTTGGACGCGCGGGGGACAATAAGCTCTGGCTGGTTAAAAAGCATCCGGAAATTCTTTAAATATAAAGAGCACTTGTGATGATAATCGTAAAGTGTCTGAGCGGTAAAAAATTAAATTAAAAGCTACACTCACATTTTTATCATTGAATTGTACGTATCTCGGGCTGAAGGAAAGTAATATTGAAACCTCACCATTACTTTTTGAACAATGGACTAATGCCAAGAATAGATACAGTGGTTCGTATAATTGGATGGAAAATTTAATTAGAAAGCATTCGTTCGAGTATTGTCTGTAGAAGCGCAAAAAGTACATTTACTTGGAAAAGGACGGTATTATGACACTATGCAAAGATATTAATTAAGCATAAGTCATACAAGTAACATTCGTATTGAATAAGCCTCTCTTAATAGAAGAAGAATACGAATATGATATGTTAATTTATTTTTATTATACATAATATGAGTAATTCCCCGGTACTTTTTAAATTCGAGTTACTTTTTGATATCCTTATAGATATACTCACTATTACATTGAATTCCGTAAGGTTACAGTTCTTAAATGGCGTTAGAAGAATATCATCTTGGTACCAAAATCCAATTTAGAATTGCCATATTCAAGTGCTACTCTAACCAATTATTATCTTCTTTATATGCGCTTAAAAAAATGACATTTCTTTAAATGATTTTAAAAAAGTTTGTTTCTAACATGTCCTTCTAAAAAGTCAACTCCAGATATGTGTATCTATTAATAAACGACTTACATAATTAGTTATTTAGGGGCGACCAGATTTTTACAAAAAATGAATTTTTTTTTTCTTTTTAAAAAATGGCTTTGCATTGTTTTTAGGTCTTTGTAATGGCAAAAACTGTGTTTTAGCATAAAGAATAAAATGATTTGTTAGGGTGAACTGCACAATAGGATGAATACCTACCAGTATCTGAATGAATCGCCGTTTAATTAATAAGTAACTTGAACGTTTAAGTCAAACAATATTTGACTTTGAAAAGTATTCGAAATTCGCAAAATAGAACTTTTTATTACGGCCTATCTATTAACAATAAGCTGTACCATTAATTAAAAGACCGTTCATCTACTGCGATATCGTCTACTTTAACCGTTCATCTATTGGGCAGTTCACCCTGCTCATCATGTCCACCTTACTCATCATCCATTAACTAATTAGATTAATTAATTTAATAATGGTCTCTGTAACAGCGAAAGTTATTTATAGTATTAGGTTTCCTAGCGTAACAATCGTGTATGTTAACTGCAGCAGTAATGATTGCTATTCGAGCGATATTATTTTGTTAATTCGACAGAACTTATTATTTGGTTAGGACAGCGATTAAATTTTGCTGTCCCTCGGTTGCAAACAAAAATCGCTGCCACAAATAGCTTTTTCGCTGTTATAGCAATCTATTTTTTACCGTGCATCAGTGTGCCCCTTATAGAATTTATTTTACATTACTTTGAATGACGTTATTAAAAACGAAACTCGTTTTAAAAAAAAACAGTATTAATCGTAGACACACTGATAAATTCAATGAAAAATAACTTTTGTGTGGCGTGATCGCTACATTTTATCCTTCACAAAAACATATACCGCATGTCAAAATAGGCAAGTAAGTAATTTTTCACTCAACATATAAAATCCGTCAACTTTTAAACAGAAAATATTATCACGAACTACTAGATGTTGCCATAGCTTTCATATGAGTTATCCGGTAAAAAATGGCTTTGAAAAGAAATGAGTAACGCTACCACTTTTTCACTATTTGAGGTCTAGAAAGGAAGAAAAAAAGATCATATGAAAGTGTGCTCTGAATTTTCTTTTTTTTTTTTAATTTCTCTCTATCTCAAATTGAAAAAGTTCGGCGAAATTACTCATATTCATATGCAACCTGCACTATTTATTAGAGGAAAAGAATATAAAATTTGGCCAGGTTACTGGATGGAAACGTTATAAGAAGTTAATTTGAAATCAATGCCCGACCATACTTGGCGTATACTACTTCCACGTATTTAAAACAAGGCCAAATAATTAATCACTTTCCCCCTAGTAATTTCATGTTTATATACACTTTTAACGGCTCTGCCAGTGACGTTATTAAAAAAGTATGAATTTTAATTAACTTTTAAACCCTTGTAATTCAAATTTAATGTAATTGGTCAATAATTAAAGTAAATTAAGGCACATTAGCATGACAATGAATGCATTTAACACTAGAACGCACTGTATTTTTCATTTTAAGTTTAATGAGCTTGTAAAAGAAGTTTAAAGCATATAAACAATGAAAAATTTCGTATCTGCAGCGCGATGTTTAATTAATCCACCAGCGGCGAAATTTGCTTCCACCATTTCGAGCATACATTTTTAAAGCAGTTTATCCTTCCAACTTCCTAAACAAGGTCATCGCTAACATATATCCTCCTTTCAACTCCGGCGCACGCTATGTCATTCTCCCGGTTGCATAACCACCCATCGCATTTTCCTATACCCAAGGACTACGTATATTTCTCTAAGTGCACTACGCTTTGGAATGTATCACCTGCCGCGCACAAAGCGCGGCAAAACTCAAGGAAATCTGGGAAGCGCCTTGGAGAGCTTTCCCTTTGAGCGCGAGGTAAAGGCGGTGTATAAGCACATCAGCGCGTGCGTCCCCCCAGATTTTACCTTACCCCCCCTTTGCATGGCCGCTGCACAAACGCAAAGTAGGTAGGCGCCGCATGACAAACACGCACTAGCCCGTATATATACCCTGACAAAAAAAAACACGTCTCCCCGAGAAGAGCTGATGCATATATACACACTGATTCGATGGCACGTGGCCGTGTGATTTGCAGGCCGTCGTGCGAGAGCTGAATAGACTGGGCATGCTGGTGGACCTGTCGCACGTCTCGACGCGGACGATGAACGCGGCCCTGGCGACGACGAAGGCGCCGGTGATTTTCTCGCACAGCGCCGCCCGGGCCCTCTGCAATTCCAGCAGGAACGTGCCGGACGACGTGCTCAGAAATCTGGTGAGTTGCCCTCTCTCTCTATACACCTTCTCGCGCCAAAGCATTACGCTATATGTGCATGTATGTGTGCGAGGTAGCGCCCCCGCCGAGTGAAATGTTTCGAATGCAAAGGTGCGCTCCGCCTCCGCCGTTCTTGGCCCCCGCGGCCTTTATTTTTGCACTATCGCCAACTGTGCTGTGCACTATATCTATATACGAGCTGAATCATTTAACGCTGGGCCTGGAGAATTAAACGGGCGAGAAAAATTACGGCCGCTGCCAAAATGGAATTGTGTACTTTTCTATACACATCGATTTGCTCGTAAATATAATACATATATAGGAGTATAATATCTTTAGAGTTTAATTTTGTTACGTATTTTACGTTAAATGTAGAAAATCTAACGAAGGCTGTTAGACTATTGTTAATAAAGACGTTTATAATACAAGAGAGATGATGATCTTTTAAAGAAAAGAAAAAAAACTTAAAGACCCGTAAGGTATGAGAAAATATTTTAATTAAAATATACGTAGACGGGCTTTAATGAGAAAAGCAGATACTACTGTAACAGACAGCTAATGAAAATCGGCTTGATATTAAAACCGGTGAAGGTATCCATTCAATCAACTTTTTCAATTTCATCTATTAGCGAGAGAGAAGAAGGGGAAAACTACAGTAAAACGAGAGCGCACATTGTTAATGTATCGCTGGCGCGCGACGCGGCAGGAAAATCCTGAAAAATATTAAAAGAAGGAATAAATATCGCTTCGTACAATTAGAAATTAACTGCGAAGGTAATAATAACGCGCGTTTAAAGATTCAATCGGGTCATCCGAAGAGGGAGAAAAAAAAGAGCGAAGGTAGGATTATCAGAATTTTAATGGCCCCGTAGAAGCATTAAAAAAGTTTGCCATTGCCGCTGTAGCATTTCGCTCTCCCTCTCTTCCTCCTTTTCTCGCGCTCTCTCACTCTCATCAGCGTAACCACCTTATCTCCGCAGCGCGCGTCGCTATGCGGCGCGAGAGAGCCAGCACAGCGAGATAGAGTAAATCCGGAGCCACACTGCAAATATACATAATCGCGGGCTATGTCCGTGCCTGAATTTTCAACTCCTCCTCTAAAGTCGTAATTTTCAATTAAAGCGATCTGCTACCTCCTCTCGACAGGCGCACGCGCACTGGGAGAATATTTGCTGTTAAAACATCGCATCTCTCCCCCTCTCTAGGCTTCTCGCGTGCGCGCGCGCCTTTATTCTTCTATTTATTCGGCCCGGTTCCTTTGAACACTCGCGTTATCCACTTTGGAGAAATTATCTTGAGCGTTTGAGCATAATTTCCGCATTTCTAACTCTATTCCGCTCTCTCTACTTTAATGATAGCGCGCTCTGTCTATATCACTTTTATACATCTGCCTCGTTTCTCACCTTTGGTCCCTTTAATCCAGAGCGCGGGCGGCCGGGCGCGCGCCCACGCCGCCGTAATCTTGTTAGCGTTTCTTTCTGTTGGCTTAAAACACTTTTATTACCCGCGCGTTCTGGCTTTCAGCACAAAGAGCGCCAGAGAGAGAGAATGACCTCCTTTCAAACGAGTAAACTCTTTGGGTAAATAATTTTTTAAGCGTAAGCGCGGCCACGATGCCCCTCTGGTCATATGAAAATAATTTTCATTTTATAAAATTAGAAGTTTTCTTCGTATTCAAGGAGTACGAGATGGGATAAGGCAGAGCAGATAAAAGTTATTTATTCTATTTTCTGTAAGCATTTATTGACATCAGTTCTGGCCTAATGTTATTGTGTTGGTATGAAAAGTGTATGTATTGGTTATTATATATTTTGGCTTATACGTACTACAATTAGATTTATTTACATATTGCTGTATACGCTATACACGAGGATAGGTAACCTAGCTAAAAATAAATCGAAATTTATCTCGTCATGTAAAGAATATAAATTGTAAAGATAGCAGCGAAAATTACGAGATGTTTTCCTAGCCGAAATATTAACTAGCAAAAGATAAGCTTTCTATACGTACATATTTTAAGCAAGTATATCTTATATTTTTGTACAAAATTTTACAAATTATTTAGTAAATAATAAAAGTT
The DNA here is from genome assembly GCA_030522985.1 of Torymus sinensis. Classification (NCBI taxonomy): domain Eukaryota; kingdom Metazoa; phylum Arthropoda; class Insecta; order Hymenoptera; family Torymidae; genus Torymus; species Torymus sinensis. The sequence continues at coordinate 6,929 of JAPYZP010000819.1, read as the reverse complement.
GTTCCACACAATAATTGTTACCGAGAAGCCTCTGTCGACGTGCAAGGCGAGAGCTATGACAACTCAGCAAAGAATGACTGGCGGTCAATGCACTTGACATGGCAAGATTAAAAACTTGACTGTAGAATCGCGACCCGGTCGTTGAGTATCTTTTCTCTCTTAATCATTCAATTTTGTATTGCACGTCACTTATCTAATATTCTTTATTTATCGCACATCGTTAACTAATTGTAACATATGTAACCATTTTATTACATAAATAAGTAAACGTATAAAACAATTGAAAACCATTCACATAAATATTCAAATTCTATATAAACTCTCCTCAAGTATAATATACGGTTCGATACGTAACGCACCTTATTGAAATTCAACGAGTCACCCTTATTTCATAAAAAGTTCCATAAAGCTCTTAAATAAATAAGCCATAACGATATGGTAAATACCCAATAACCAATAAAGAAGTGGTGTGTAACGTAAGGATTTTCCTCCTAACATATGCACCCCAACAATCGATACTTACCATGTACAGCTCCTCTAATTTTTTGTTGAGCTTATCGGGCGCCGAAATTGCCTGGCATTTACACCCTCTTCTCTGCGTATATATGCGCACTCGGCACTTACGAATTATTTCCGATTCTCAGATTCCGGGCTCCTCCAGCGGCGCCAGCTCACCTCGTTTCCGCGCTTCAGTTTTACTCCAGGGGTTCATTACATGTATTTTTCAAGTCGTCCCGATATTATCTCTCCCTCCGCGGCTCCCCTCGCGCGCATAATTTTTATCCTCAACGGGGCTCTGGGAGAATACGCGGCGCGCGGCGTATATACCCATCAGGGAGACGACGGAATCCTCACTCTTTCTCTCTCTATTTCTCTTTTCTGGGTTACCACTGTCCATCGCCCCGGGCCGATGCAGATGCATTAATCAACTTTAATGCAGCGCGATAATCATAACTCACGTCGCGCGCGCGTTTTTACCAGCACGCGTTTATGAGGATTCGCTCGTGCAGCAGTCGCGCGGTAAAGAGATGATGAATCGGCTCACCGAGTTAATTTTTGCAGAACCATCGAATGAGCAAAGACGGCACCGCGCGCAGGCGTCTTAATTAATCAGCCGACCGAGCGAGACAGCGCCGGGTGACGCGTCGTATAGGACACGCAATTTAACTTGGCGGAATTGCGCGAGCATCGCGCGCTGCGCTGTGGATATTAGATCAGCAGTAATATAGCCCGAGTTTAGTCAGCCGCGTGGCGTCTGCGCCATTAAATCGATAATGTACGTTTTGTTGATGCGAGGAGTGAATTTTCACTACAATGCAATATTACTACAATGGAATTTGGGGTCGAATGGAATTTCATAACCGGTGATTTGGCCGCGAGCGAACTCTACCGCAGCTGCGCGAAACTCGAGAATTTCTTTCCCGCACGCGCCGGCCCGAGTGTAATGAAATCTGAATTAATTAGATGCCACGGGAAATGTGCTGCGCGTTCGTATAACGAAGAAATGATGTTTTGTGCAACTGTTGGGGAAGGAAAATATTTTACGCGAACGTAATTGAGTTGTAATACAAGATAGATAAGATATATCGGTATAGCTGATAATTGATGATAACAATAAAGTGCAGTCCCTAGTAGAAATTCATCTGTATGAAATGGGCAAGACGTTAGAAAATACTGGCTAATTAATCGCTATGATGAAACGATATGTCAACCATTTTTGCCTGTTTTTTATAAGATTGACGTAACAACATAATATTCTTATTTGATCTACTTACTCTAATTTTATCGTAGATGAAAGAGCATTAAAGTACATTGGATGGCTTATACCAAAATATAAATAAATAACATTAACTAAAACAGTACATAGCGACACGGGTGCGGAAGGTTACATTATTTAGCCCATGTGACGTTTTTCGCACCAGCGAAGAGAGTTAATAATTTAAAAAATTGAATAACTTTTATTATTGAGAAAAACGTCAATAATATCTTCGTTCATTGCATAAAATGGACGCAAATCAATAGTTACTATTATAAAAACAAAAACAAATGCAAGTTAATATTTATTATGTAAAATAATGTAATATAAGATAATTGCTGTAGCAATTTCAAATGCTCAATTAAAAAAAAAAAAAAAAGAAAGCAATGGACCGATTTACTGAAATATTAATCTTTCATTAACATTCTTTTATCCAGTTAAGCAAACCAATAAGTGAAATGCACAGTTCACGTAATTATTACCACCAAGCTCAAGATTCTCCTGCGAGCGTGAAAATCCGCATTACTACTATAAAGTAGAACCGAGAGGGAACAAAAACTAGAGAAGCAGGCGCGCGAAAGATATCTCGTCGCTTTGCCGATGAACTCTCCCTCTCTCTTTCTCTTTCTCCTCCCTCTCATCGGCATTACGCGCCCGCACATGCGCACCTCTGCATACATATACACACACACACACACATTCTCGAAGGAAGTTCGCCTTGAACTCCTTCCTCGGCCCTTTTCGCGCGGTCGTCTGCCTCGATTTTCTGTTTTTCTTTAATTAAACCAGCCGCGTTTTAGACTTAGAAAGCGCGGGGTAGAAAAACACCCGCTGAATAAACATAGGCACGGGCTCAGCCGCACGCGCGCGATGGGAGAAAGCGCGAGAGAGAGATAGAGCGGGAGCGAGAAAAGACAGAAACACGCGGGGTAGATAGCAGACCAGAAAGGGAATGTGTGTGTGTATCTATATATACGTGAGGATGCATCGCGTGGAAAAGTAAGATTCGACGACTCGGGGTCAATTAGCAAATGGAAGTCCATGAATCCACTGGCACGCTGTGAATCCGGGAATGGAAAAAGAGCCGTATACGCTGTGGAATCGAGGAAAAAACGACTGTGAGAGAGAAGGGGGGCGGCGGCAATGGGAAACTGGGTGAAACGGAACGCGGGCGACCGTACGGCGACTGATGTGAGAGGGAAAAAGAGAGCGGGTACACGAGGAAGGAACCGCGAGGGGACCCCGCGCGCGTGTGTGTGTGTGAAAAAAAATGGCTTTGAAGTATATAGCAGCGTGTTTGAGGTGAAGTAAGATGTTCTTCGCCGGCTATATACGCGCTATATCACTCGCCGATAATCTCGACGAATGGGGGACCGCGTATACCGTGTGCCCGCGGACGTCGAAGAAGAAGTCCATTTGCGAAATCTAGTTGTCGTGAAAGACTACTTTTATTTTGAAAGACTTCTTTCAGCTCGAATTTATAATTATTGTTAATGAGAAAATTAATAAATCCTCGTGCGTATATAAAGCTTTCAATCTATCGCGGGAATGAAATTATTATAATAGCGAGAATGGAAAAGAGCATAATTCCATCGCGATAATATATATACTTCCTAAATGTATTAAAAATAATGCAGGAATTATCCGAGAATTAAGAAGAATATTTTCATAGCATTATCCCACTTACTTCATTCCGTCTACTATACGAGGAAACAATTATACAGCTGTGAAGGGAAGGAAGACGAGGGCAAAGGTAATAGAGAGATGGGAAAAAGCTCGCATCGCCGATCACAAAACATCATCGACGCACCGCACACGCCTATATACCCGCGGGAGATGAAAGATAGGCCGTTTGTACATGACCGAGGGGAGAGAATGAGAGGAAAGACAAAATTAAAGCATGAACGGAAAAATGAGTTACACCAGCCGCGAAGAAAGAGCGGCCTCGCGGAAAAAGCGTAAAAAAAGGGCAAAGAGTGAGCGGAAGCGAGAGAGGGAGAGAGAGCGAAAAGCTCTTGGCGTTGAAAACCGGAGCGAGAGGTGAAAAAAAGAACGGGGCGGAGAGGGAAGAGGGAAAAAGGCCAGCGGATGAAAAATAAAAAAAGCGGACGCGAGGGGAAAGAGAGAGAGAGAGAGCGTAGAAAAAATGGGCGAATCCTATATCGCCGGGCGCTTAATGGAATCCTCAGCGCCTCCCTCTCGCACTCGTGTAAGGGCTTTATGCTGTTATACGTTATATCTATAGAGGGCACGTGCGTGCGTACGCGGAGGGAGAGAGAGAGAGTGAGAGAGTCGAATGGGAATTTAGCCGGACGCGTCACGTACTTTTCTATTCTCGTTACTGTTTGCCTTCGCTTTCCGAATGATGTTTTTTGGGGCGCGAATTCCGCGCCCGCTGCCCTTGTTCCGTTATTCCGCAATTTTTTGTTCGCTCTCTCGCGTACGCCTCTCTCTCTCTCTCTCCCTCTCTATCTCTCTTCCCTTTCCATTTCTCGCGCTTTTTTTCCATCAAATTGTTTGTTTAGCGCGTGATTTATGTGCTTCGCGCACGCGCGAGTGTTTGACTTTTTGAAAAGCCCGCGCGCGGACTTTTGAAATATGTATGAGGCGTTGCGACGGCCGAAGTCGGAAAAAGAAACGTGTTTGTTTAGATGAATGAATAAATGGAAAAAATTTTTAATAAAACCCGTATATGGTTTTTAGAGAATGCGGCGCAAAGAAATCTACTTTTTCAATATCGTACTGCCCGCGCGTAGGCGAAAAGCTATTTCCACGGTTATTAATGTCTTTGTGAAAAAGAGCTTGTAAATATCGAGAATGTCCGCGGTGGAGGAAAAAAAAACTCAATACTTTTGACATTGAAATGAAATAATTTCGTACGAAATAAAATCATTCCTTTGTCGCGGTGCCATTATCGCGTAAAATTTTGAAATATTATTTATTGGAAAAGTCACTGTTATGACATGCTGCGGTTACCGCCCCGTATTCAAAGCTTTTGAAACACAAGTTTTAATCGAATTGCGATACGCGCTTCATAATACTAAAATGCGAATCTGTAACTTTTTCTTTATTCTAGCAGCGAGCTGTTAATTGAAGTTTATTTTTATATACATCAAACAGAATAATACTTATATAAGCTTATTTTTTTATATTTTCTGTTTATGCTCTATAAATGTGCTTGTAAATTTAATAAAAATACTATTAGCAAAAGTTTTCATTAAAATAATTGTTTAAATTATAGTTTTCGTTCAATATTTAATAATAAAGTTGTTATCATAAAAAATTAATATACTTCGAAAGGATAAAATTAAAATCTATCTCATTACGTTACTAAAAGGGACCCTTTGAATATTTTAAGTGAATCCACCGTTAGAAGGTACTTGAGAGGTCTTGGCGTTATAGGTACAAAAGCAAGTCACTTTGGTAGAAAAATAAGATTACAAAACATTTAATTATGACACTTTAATTAGAGTGAAATGCGATTATTAAATAAATTTAAACCCTGTAGACGAAAACTCTTCAAAGTTTCAAGTTATCACGCGCTGAAGTGATATTTATAAAAATGAAGTACACAGGTACTTTCCATTGTCTTTGGAAAACTTAATTACGAGTCACAAAAAGTTTTCACTTGTTCAGAGTTTGTTGCGCTTTTATTTATCGAGTTCTTACGGCCTCGTGTTTTTCTTTCAAAGAGTAAAACTACGAGAAGAATTAGTGGAAATGAAAGAGGTAAAAGTAAACGAATTCGTTGAAACGTTAAATACCTTTTTATACCTATAAATATCAAAGAAGCTTTACTTTGTTTCAACTCTTTAGGAATAGATTGTTTGAATTTAAATAAACTTTCAATTGCCATGAACTTATTATGGGGGCTTTCTACTGAACTTTATGTTAAATAAAGTTTTCAACAATTTCTCGTCCTAACAAACTGCACACTTTCACTGAATTGTTTTTTTTTTTACAGACCATCCAAAGTAAGTAGCGATTTCAATTTCAACGAAATTCACTTAATTAAATTATTATATTTTAACCAATATTCGTATAATCACAAGTGGATTTAATTCGCAGAGAAAGCCTTGGAAAAGTCGCTAAAAATAAAGAATCTGAGATACCTTACTTTCAACATTAAATTGAAAACTCTGTCCCCCCCTATAAAGCCGACTGACAGCGAAAATCGCAATAACTGGCTAGGGGCATTTCATTACGCTAAAGCCAGCGAGCCCGAGCAACCGTCCTGCCCTTCCCCCCACCCACCCCCACCCCCCTTAACGCACAGGAATTGAAATTCCAAATGGACTCATTACAAAAATTTTTAATTAAGGCGATGCGCGAAAAATGTTAAATTTAATTAAAAAGATTCGCCGGGCACTCGCAGCCTGCCCCTGTCCTCCAATTATTTGGCCGGGCGTTACACGGCGGCAAACACGGAAAGGGAAGACGAACAAAACCGACGTGCGCTGCCTGGGAAACTCAGCGCTATACCGCGCAGAGATCACTGGAGTCCGGCAGCGCAGCCATTCCCAACGGGGAGTTTCTTCCCAGCCTTCCCCCGACCCTCGCTTATTTTAATGGTAACTTAATTGAAACTGACTCGATTTTCCCGCGCTTTAAAAGCGATAGGGCTGCTGCATCGCGGTAATCGCCGGGCCCCGTAAACAAGTGCCTCCCGCGTGATTCAGCGACTCGTCGTGCCAGTGGTATATATATGACTATGGCGAAAGCGAGTATCTCAAATCTGATCTTTCGATAAAGCCTTCGTTTCTTTACTTCTTTATTTCGAAAATTACTATTTTTTTACGAATAAATTAATCACGCCAAGAATATTCTTTTTTGTCCAACTAATAATAATCAAGAGACTCTATTATAGTTACAGTTTTGCATTACATTCGCGATAACGTAATTAACAAGGATTCTCTTTTTTCCGATGCTAACTTTATTTCATCGTTAGTCCGGTCGGCGTTTTGATGAACCCGCTGCTACTGCCGCTGCCGCTCTGAAAAAAAATAATATTTTTTTTTCCCAGTGTAATTGCACATCTGCCGGGCTCGAGCCATATATACAGCGCCATACGCACGCGCGTATATGTGCAAATCCCACGAAATCTGGGACAAAAGCCCAAAAGTACTTTTGAAAATTTTTTTTCGAGCACACTTACCAAACCAGGTTTTTCTGG
>JAPYZP010000818.1:0-29533 GCA_030522985.1 Torymus sinensis | reverse complement strand
CGTGCGTGCGTGCGTGCGTGCGTGCGTGCGTGCGTGCGTGCGTGCGTGCGTGCGTGCGTGCGTGTGTGTGTGTGTGTGTGTGTGTGTGTGTGTGTGTAGTATGTCAGTGCAGTGTCTCGAGATCCATTGGACCGATTGAAACCGGACAGGTCTTATTGTTTTTGTTTTTGTTCCTTCTTTCGGAAAAATATATTTTTTTTAATGCTGGCTTCTGGATGAACATAATTAATGTGCTCCATGTCGGTACGGTAGAGCGGTTGTCATTCAAGTGTTAAAAACTGCCTATTTGTTACTTGGATGTTCATTCTGCCATGCGTCCAAAGAGACCATTAATTTTCGGGCTAAGAACTGCTGTCTTACTGGGACAAATGATTAATTTTTTTCTCCGAATAAAAGTCAGTGGTGCCTGAATCGGAATTCGAACCCGGGTCTCCTGAGCAGGAGGTACGGATCTTGCACATAAGCTACTGCGGCTCTTACTACTACTAAAGTATTATTTATGCTATAACTATACTATATCTCAAAAACAAAAAGGGGTATTGCAATGAAAATATTTTCTCATATAGACTATGTATAAAGTTGAAATCTGTTGAATTTTCAAGATTTATTTTTAATTTTCGCAGAAGAGAAAAAGTAATGTGAAAAGAATCGATTTTCTTTCGCAAACAATAACTATAGAGTCAAATTGTTTTAATCGCTACCAAATTGCGTGAAGGGATAGAGCATATCTATTGCATCAGTTCGTTTCTCTCTATATATGGGACGTTTCAGATCAAATGTTCCCGTCAGAAGTTTTAAATTGCTCAAAATTTTTTTACCAGTTCCAAATTAGCCCCAAAACACAGCCATAAAATTTTAGAGCAAAAAGATTCCGAGATCTACTCGCCACGTGCCAATGATTTCGCAGAGACTTTTGATTTCAAAATATCTTAAAACCCAATTGCTACATCGTGTTCCCTATATTATTTACATACGATATTCTCTCTAAATTTCAAGCATATAGATAAAGCTGCTCTGGAGTAATTGCAATTAAAAAAAAAAATTATAAAAAAATCCAATCTCAAACATCTCCATAACTTATGAACCGATATTTCTGCCTAACGAATTCATTCAATAGATATGAAAACTATCTCTCCACGAAATAAGAAGATAATTAAAACAGTAATTATACTCCTTTGCCAAAGAAAATTGATTTTCTCACAGTTTTTCTTTTTCCTGAAAAAATTAAAATCATTACTTGATAACTTAACAATTTATAACTTTATACATAATCTATATAAAAAAAAGATTTCATTACGATACCTTTTTATTTTTGAGATATAACCTATTTATGAAATATCACTTTTCATCACTATCTAAAAACTTAGTATAGCTAATATCGAGATTTTTATGGAATAGTAGACAATTGTATCTTGATTCAATAGCATTAATGACACTTTAGTAATATTATCTTTCTAACATGTTTTTTCGATTTTCTTTTCTTTTATCGGTTTGACTATCGCAAAGCTTTCTCTAGGGGAACCAAGAATTTACTATTTTATGAAAAGGTATTAATAGCTATAGTTACTCCTTAATTATATCTGAAAAATAAGAGACATCGCAATTGGATTTAACTATTTTATAGCTTGTATGCAAATTTATAAATTGTCAATAATAATTTTACAACAAATTTATTTGCGTAAATGAAAGGACACAAATTAAACAAAATTTTTTTGGAAAATTGATTCTTTATAGACAAAGAATTGTGACGTTGGCAATAAAAAACGAATCTACATTTGATTTACTTATTGGGATTTGACATCCATCCAATATGGCGCGGGTTAGCAGCACTTAACCTGTATATTGCTATAGCTCCAGATGGGGCTAATAGCTAACCTGCGCCATCTTGCTTTGCTATATATAAATATACTTTAGTATGTATTTTAGTTAGCTACATATAGGAATGTCAAATCCCAATATATATTATTATAAAATTATATATGGCAGGTGAGAGTAATTCTTTATCTCAGTTAGAAGAAAAGTACATCTATCTCAAATCTCTTATAATTAAACGGATTGAATGAATGTTAAAACTGTGTCTCCCCTTTTTCTCAGATCCAAGGGTGGCTGATTGGCCAATGATGGCCAGTCCGTTTCCGGTATCGCTGATTCTCCTTGCTTATCTACTATTCGTACTGAAGCTGGGTCGAAGGTATATGCGAGATCGTCCACCGTATGATCTTTATAAATTTATGGTTTGTTACAATGTCGCTGTTGCTATTTGCAGCGCCGCAGTCTTTTATGGGGTGAGTTTATTTTGTTTCTATAATAATATTCTATATTAATAGAAAGGTTATCATTTTTCCAGTTAAAAATGGTCTGAAAATTTTATTAATTCATATCTTTGTAGTAAAATAAAATTTTGTTTCGTCTTCTTTGTATTTATTATTCAAATTTTTAAAAGTTGATCCTTTTTTCTAGTATTAACATTTTCAGGAAAGGCTCAAAAATACGAATAAGAATATCATATGTATCCCTCATAGTATGTTAAGTTATAAACTCTATCGCCTTGAATAAGCGAGCTAATTAATTAATCATAGTTCTACCAAATGTTGCAATGCATCGTAGAAATTATTTTTTCGATATATAATTACTATTTGAAATATAATTTTGTAAAATATTATAAAAATATTTAATATCTTAATCTTTGAATTTATAACCGTATAAATTTGCGTAATACGTAAATTTTTTGTAAATACAAAAGTTTATAAGAATCTTATTGCAGTATTCTCATGTTTATGATAATAATGTCAATAGAGTTCAATGAAATGCATTTTATGTTTTTTATTCAAGCTTCTTACTTCCGGTTTTACAACAAACTTATCCTGGGGCTGCGAACCTGTCGATTATTCTCTGAATCCTGAGGCAATTAGTGTAAGTTGTAGAATTTGGTTATATGTATACTTCCACTTTGGGGAAGCAATATGAAATAAAAAGTAACGTATGACCAAATAGTAGTTTATGGAAGAAGGGCGTGAAGTATACTTCATGTACGAGTGCCCGTGCAGCCCGCACGAGTGTTGCCTTACGATCATTACTAGTGCGAGACGTACATGCCCAAGTTACATACAATATTTTTTGCAATTATTTGCGTATAGTTGATGGGCGACGTGGCATTTACGTGTGCGAAGTGCGCTCCACGTACGGCTTTTGACTTCACACACTAGTTTCTTCTTCACGCACGGAAAATTTACAACGATGTGTGAAGTAAACTTCACGCACCGAAAATTTCGCTTCACGCATCAACTTTACTCACACAGTTGCAATAACATTATTTATTTTGATTATGATTTAGATAAAAGAACTTAAAAACAATTATTTGCCCAATTACCTTGCATTATTGACTTACATAAGTTAACTATTCATCACAAATTTGTTAGTTTATTAAATATGTGATGATGATTAAGGGGGGTATTGATTTTTTAAGTAATAAATATACCATTTTGTTTGTTATATAGATGGCAAGATGGGTTTGGTGGATAATGCTTCTAAAAATTGCCGAGCTTGGGGATACCATCATTTTTGTTCTCAGGAAGAAATACAGTCAGTGCTCATTTCTACATATTTATCATCATGTCACCACTGTAAGCCTGGCCTGGATAGCCTGCAAATACGCTCCAGGTCTCTATTCATCCTACAATAATAAACTTAGCAGAAATATTTAGCAAAACTTATGAATTCAATTTCCCTTATAAAAACACTTATTTCACTTATTTTTCTTGGAAAAAATATGTTTAAAAAAAATTTGAGAACGGACGCGCTGACATGCCCTTATGTGATTAGTTTGCATGATACGTAAACATTAGTAGTACACAGAAACTTTCCACTCTTAAAAAACGATGATCGGATTTTGAAATTTAAGTATTTATACTAACTAATTAAAATAGAATAAAAACATTTTATTTTTTGCTTCAAAAATATATCTAATTATCTTATTATTTAAACTAATTAAATCTTAATCATAGTGAAAAATAGTGTTCATAACCTCAAAAACAAAATAGTACGCGCGAAGCGCACATGAATTTTGCTGGTAATAATTAATACAATCAGGTGATGGGTTGACAAAGAATTCGTCCGCGCATTTAATTACTTTTTAAGCATATATTTTTCGCAAGATTATTAGAACTGTTAGATCTTAAATAATATTTTACTTAAAAGTTGGCTAAAAAAGTTCTAAAAGCTACCATAACAATTATTTTGTTGTCAATCTAAGAAAATCTCGGACGCCCATTTCAATCTATAGTATCTATAGTAGCACGGTCGACCCTCAGGTTGTTTCTATACTTGCCTTCAGAGCGCTCCCACGCTCCTTGATTATTGATATTAATGGGGTTATGTATGCGGTCGCGCTGTAAAAAATTACTGTAATACTTCAGAAAAAGGATACTGTTAATTAATACAATTTTCATTCAATATCGCAGGAAAATTTATGAAACAAAAAATTTAGCAGTACTTTACCTCAGTAATAATTATAGAAAAATACGCTGAAATAGTTACCGATAAATCAGTTGTTCCTCGATTACCGCGAATTTCACGGTAATTTTTCTGGGGAAATTCTATCTCTGTAACGTTGCCTTTGCGTGTTAAAGTTTGTGATATTAGTTATTTACATTTAATATATTTAAAATTATTAATTTCAACTGCACTAACCATGAAAATTTAATAAAAAAATATGACTTTTGTACTCATAATCAGAGATTGGCATTATTCGTCCGTCAATTTTTTTTCGAATACTCATATTATTTCAATAAATATTTAATGCAATGAAATAATTTTGAACGATAAACACGTTTCTCATGAAAACTGGTCCTTTAGAAGTATTTTTTTTAAATATCCGAAAAAAATATTCGACGAATAATTTTTAGGAATATCTTTTAAAAAGCTTTCATAGGATTTTTCTAGTGTCGCACTAATGTTGCACTCAACTATATCCGTTTTAATTGTTCATTTGTTTTAGGAGGAATGTGGACTTTCATTATGATGCCGAATTGCTTGGTGCATGTCATTATGTATACGTACTACCTCCTTGCCTGCTTGGGACCGAGGATACAGAAAAAGATGGCACCGTGGAAGCCATACTTAACGATGCTTCAGCTAGTAAAACTCTTTTTCTCGTTTCATTCACCCTTCGCAAAGGCTTCAGCTTTAGTTTTTTTTCTCAGAAATGCCTTCCTTCCTAGCTGTTTATAAATTCTCTGTAATCACATACTATCGATGAGTCGAAAAATATTGTATGTAATATCAATCTGAATACCTTACGTCTCGTCTGATAACAAGTTTCAAAGACCATTTCGTACTTATTCCAATTACATAAAAGAAAAGCCAATCGAGAAAGCATCTTTTTTGCAGCATCATAGTTATATCAATCAATGTTTATACGGATTAAATACTAATAATTAACTGCTTTCTCACAAAAAAGCTACACTTCGCGCTTTTTTGTTCTTTAATAAAATAATCTATCATCGATAGGATTCCGCTAATATTAGAAAGATAGAGAGTCAGAGAGAGAGAGAGAAAGAGAGAGAGAGAGAGAGAGAGAAAGAGAGCAGGAGAAACAGATGGAGAAACATAGAGTGGGAGGGACAGTCAGAATGAGAGAGACAGAGGGAGAAAGAATATAGAGAGAGGGAGGGAGCGAAAAATAAGAGACAGAGAGGGAGAGAGAAAGAAGAGAGAGTACCTTGGATCTTTCCTCTCTTTTCCTCTCTCACTTATTTGCTTCTTCGTTTGCTTGACCAGAGGAAGCACGCAAGAGAATACAGGTCTATGTCACAGGAGCCCAAATGAAATTGTGAGAGAGGAAGACGTAGAGAAAAGAGAATAAAAGAGGGGGATGCTCATTTTAAAAGCGGTCAATCGAATTGCATTGTACACGCTCGCGCGATCAGTGAACCAAGATTTTCTCGCCTCCCTGCGACGAGCGAAACCCTCGATTTTCTCGCCACCGCTGCACAGTCTTCCCGACTTTCTACGCCTCCACAACCACTTCATCCACTTACGTACGTCGCTCTCTCTCTCTCGCGCTCTCACTCTCACTCTCTCTCTCGCTCTCTCTCCCTCTCTCTATACCGTATCCCTTCGACTTCTTGATTAGTTTCGCATCTGAGACGGTGGCATGAAAAAGGCGAAATAAGGCGAAATGATAGCTGCGGAAGAAAGAGCAAGTGGGAGAGAGGGAGGTTATAATGATGAAATGTTAGGATACTAGATTCATACCTGCTTGATTCAAATCCTCGAAATATACCATTTTCTTTGCATTTTGTGGTTATCAGATCATATATTATTTGCAGAAAAATTCCACTCTTAAATAAAGGCTCAAAGTCGATTGATAAATAACAATCAGTTGTGTTAATAAATTAACTATTAATAGCAAAATTAAAGCCTGCTTATACAAAAATAGTCTCTATTACAAGATATGAGAAGTCTTGGCAGAAGTGCCAAATGCAAACTATACCTATAAGACGTAGAATGACTTTAGTGTAGCCTTGATCTGTCACCTTAAGTGGAGTCAAGGCTCAACACAAATTAAGAACTAAGAAGCAAATAGCTTATCCGGTCTCATTGCGTAGTATGATCATTAACTGTCTAGGGTACTGTGGCAACTGGGTTGAGGTTTGCATGTCTTTGACTTTATGATGTTAAGAAAATAATGTCATACAAGACGCTGTTATGATGAAATCGATCCTATCTATGATATGATTACTTTAAATTATTAAAAAAAAAAAACAATTAAAACTCACTTTAAGTTATTTTTTATTTCGTAAGAGATACTTTAATTCTTGTAATGATAGTCATTCTTCTTAAATTTAAAATTTTTATGAACTTTAATAACGATATAATAATTTATATTTTATTGGCATATTGTTTACATGAATTTTGTTTTGTTCTAGATTCAATTTATCGTGATGGTTATACACACATTCCAAGCACTGATGCCATCCTGCGAGCCAAGAATGAAGCCGTTAGCTTACATCTACATGACCAACGTGATTGTCATATTCTACTTGTTCTGGGATTTTTACAAAAAAGCTTACTTGGCTAAGAAAACTGTTTAATTGTGACAGCGAATGAAAAATCTAGAAAAAATTTATCATTTTAAGATGTAAAAGTGCCACAAATTTAACATTCTGTACAAAAACGGAACTGTTTCTGAAATATCGCGCAACTTTTAACAACGCAGATAAATCCAGCATGATTATCATACGCAAGATTATTCAACTGACAAATCGAAAGCTTTGAGTGCCTTTTTATATTTTCTTAAGAAACTTCCCGTTTTCTGACATTCTTGCCTAACTCACACGTATGCGTTATTCATTGTCCAGGCAACACCCCCGCTAACTTCGTTGTTGTTGTCTTATAATTAGTATTTAAATAAAACAAATAAAAACTGCAGAGAACAACAGAACAAAGACAGAAAGAACGCAAGCGTAAAAGACAGAAAGATAATAAATCATTTCATTCCTCACACCGCAAGTACCTCCGTATACGTGCAAAGCAATTTTTCGAGGGTGTGCACACGCACGCGCACATGTTATCGCCACACCGCCACCGCTTTACTTTCGGGCTTATTTCCCTTCCAGCTTCATTACTGGTCATTTTGCGCTCGCGCGCATTATTCTCTCTCTCTCTCTCTCTCTCTCTCTCTCTCTCTCTCTCTCTCTCTCTCTCTCTCTCTCTCTCTCTTGTGCTAGCGCATACACATACCTACCTACGTACTGTATCTCATATACGCGCGGAAGCCAGCAGCATTTTCCTAGTGGCTACGTCGGCTGTAAAATTAGCATGGAGGATTAGTGTGTCGGTGGCTTTAAGTCGACACGCATGGCCGCGTGCCGATAAGACTTTATTAACACCAACGGTATTTATGCGCTTGCGCGTGCGTGCGCCTGCGTGCCCGGCTTTCTACATACATACATGCCTATATGCGCGCAGCTGGTTAGCGAAAATTATTTAATCCTTACATGTAGTAGAATTTTGCCGAGATATTGGAGGTTTGCTATAGGTTTTCTTTTGAGGGCTCTAATTGGCAAAGGGGTTCTTATTTTATCTTACTTATAACACTTCATTAGCAGTGCTGATATATTGTAAGTTGATAATACTATTCTACGCGGCCACTGTGAATTTCTTTCTTGTCTTATTTATCATTTAATTTTGTAGATTATCTAGTTGAAAATATTCCTAAGAAAATATATGTTCGCCTGGTAAATGTTAAAGAAAAATATCGTTGAATGATTGTACGCATCATAGTCTAGCTTTTATGTCAATTTAATATATTTATTATTAAAAATTGAACATATAAATATTACTAAATTGTATTTTTAATTAGTTTCATAGTCCATCGAATGTTCATCGTTCATTACTATATAAATTAGTTTTTAAAAATTTATGTTAAAGCATCATTTTGTAAATTTAAGTATTGTTTGCATAGGAATTTGTCGGTGTAGGTAAACTATTAATAATAATTTTATGTAGTTTATAGTTTACGCATGTGCTTTACATTAAACTTTTTCTTACATTGCATCAAAAATACTTAAGAACTTGAAGAAACTCTATTTTTAAACTACACTTAAGATTTTTATTATCAATAGCAATTTTGCTGAAGGAAACAGTTTAACGAAATTTTCCTTTTCTGTCTGTAACGTTATGTCTTACTTATCTGTATTAAAAATGAATTTACTTAAATGGTTCATTAAGAGAAACAAGAGCACACATAAAAATGATATTTTTCAATGTAATGAACGAACAAATTCCAGATTTGAATTGATAGACTGTCACCACGGCAATACTGTATACAGATCATTAGATAGATATTTATGTTAGAATATAATTAAAAAAATCTATTTTAGATAAAGGGAAAACAAATCATCGATTTTTTAAATATTCATTTATGATATACGTATAAGTATTGTATAACTTCTACGAAATTTTTTTCATTAAGCACCTTATACACAATGTGTAAAGTTTTCAGGTCTAATAATTGTATTTCCATAATTCTACATTTATAAGCTATGAAGCAATAAAAGTTTTTCCTATTTTATAGAAAATATTTACCACATTTCAAAGGTCTTGTGATGTTATGTATTACGAATAAAATATTGTAAGAACGTTTAACATCATTTTTATCAAATAAATTGAAAAAGGCACAAAAATCTATCGCGAAACTACTTAAAATCAATGAATTTCTTACATGTTGATGCATATAGTATGGCAAATAGAAGCATGGTCTTGAGTCTTTCACAGGTTTGACGCAAGAGAAGTGACCACGTATAAGCCATCGTTTAAATAATTAATATTAAAGGCTCCGCACGGTACGCTTATCTCTAATTCACAGGCTTGGGATACGAAGCAAGACGAAAAATATAATGCTGAAGATTGAAATAAATGTGGAGACTTGTTGGATTTTTTTGCTTTGATTTTATAAACGTGTCATACATTTTATTAGATTAGACTAAATTTATGCAAATAATGTATTATTATATTTTTTCATTAACATTTGAAAATCGCTGAATTAGTAATTATTGTGAAAAGCAGATATATTTTATATATATATATATATATATAATTTTATATATATGTAATTGAAAAAATGAAAAAGCGAAGCAAAATTACACCAAACCCATAAAAGGGTTATTTAAAAAATGTTATGAAGGTCTATCATTCTGGCACACAATAGTGTCATATTGAAGAAGCGCTCCAAATATTTTTGAAAATAATATGCTATAGATAAATATAGATGAAGCGTCCACCGATGGAAGGGTTGTTAATTTTTGAAAGTTTTAAGGTTTCGTATACTTCTTTAAGTGCTAATTGATACTAGCTTTGTAAAACATTGTTAAAAAGATATAAAAAATAAAAATAATACTATATTCGAAACTAGACCTAGGCAATATCATTTAGTACGTATAGGAGTATACGATATCATAGCTAACTAGAAATTTTCGAAAAATGACAACCTCCTTTTTCCCATGTACCCTTCATATCTATTTTATTGATACTAATAAGTTTATACGCCAACAAAATGATGATTAACACAAATAATTATCGTTTTAAGAGGTGAACAAATATTTCTATATATTAACGTCTTTTACGTATATTTTTGATGCAATTATCATAAAACTTCCTTAAATTTTCGTCAACTTATATTCTTTGATCGATATTTTTTTGAAAATTTTTAAGTCTCTAGGATCATTTATTTTCTGTGTGTGCAGGTGTGTGTAAGTGTATGTGTATCTGTGTGTATAAGGGTGCGTGAGCGTGTGCTTGTGCGCGCATATACGCTGATATCTCACGATTTACTGGACCGATTTCATCCCGGAGAGGGCGCCTTTTTTATATTTTACTTACACAATCGTAGTTCATATGCCTTTCAAGTCAAAGTCGATTTTTTGGTTATACAGCGACTTTTCGGTTTTCAAAATGTTATTTTTCCGTTTTTCCTATAGATTACACATCGGAGTGGCGGACGTTGATTCTGCGCTTGGGCTTAACATTAGTATTATTAGCCATGATCGATTCTGTGCATTTTACGCTCGATTTTGTTCCTTAGCAGAATACATTTAGATTTATCGAAGTGCGCGAAATTTTGAATCTGCGCGAAGAAACAATTAACAAATTTCGAGTCGTATTTCTTTTTACACGCGTTAGAGTTGTATTCGCTCGCACAATGTACGCAGGGGAGCCATTTTTACATTCGCCAGCTTTATGCTTGGGTTTCATACATTGAAAACATTGTAAAATCTAAACATGATCTGCAAAACGACAAGATTCCCATGAAATATATAAACGTGACGACCTTTCTAGTGATTTTCTGCACTCGGACTTAATTTCGATTCTGCAAGATCTGTGTTGTTTTTATTGCACGCCGATTACATGTAAACCATTTTTACTTCATCTAATTTGAAATCAGGAAGATTGAGTTCAATGACACTACGTAAAATTACTTCTTCGACATACTCAACGGACACGTCACGAATGATAATCCGCGGATTGAGTTTGTTTTCGGGCTTGATCTCAAGCCTGACCGCTAATAAACTGGCGCGGTTACACAGAGCGTTGATATCTATATTATCAGCCTCGAGTTAATTATTTACTATGAAATGTATACGCTTTACTTTCAAGCCGAGTTGTACTGTATCTACCGACTCAAGAAATTTGGCTTTTGTGTAGGCGAAGCTGAAATTTTTCGAGACGTCGACACGCGTGCCAATGACTACCCGGGTCTCCATCGAAATCGGGATAGGCTTGCCTCACTTTCTCCAGGTGGATACGGCTTTGTTTTTTTATTACACGTGTAGAAGAACATTGCGTGTCTATGACATTGTTTTGACTGTTAGATACTGCGTAGGTAATTGCGGTGCTGGTCTTCTCGAGGCTTCGCATGCTCTTCTCAGTGCGCACTGATATTCATCAACCACGCTTTTATCGAACGCGTTCCAGAAGGCATCAATCGTGCAACGTATTTTCTCTCTCATTCTCCTTATTGTTTGACAACCAGCTGAGTAATATGTTACGATGCACGCTCATAGTGTCGGAGAGCTATGTTCCCTGATCGGCAGTGCGGAAAGGTGATGCGATGCGGTGCAGTCATCAATCTCCGTTTGAGATCGCTTGTTGGCCATGGACCTACGAGGTGCGAGGCGGCTGGAGCATGCTAATCCGAAAGATGACGCTTATGTCGATTCCTGGAATCCCGCCTTCTTTCGCAGAATTGAGATTATGATAATGGCCCACAGACTAGTACCAAAATCGATGATCATATGCAACGCAGCCGATATGACATAATGCCTCAGTCGAGCCTGACAAAACTGCGCATACCAATACTGCGGCCGTAGTCTCTCATGAACGAAAAACGACAGAAAAAGACTTCTGAATGTTGAGCGACAGAAGGTACGTCCGCACTCACCGGCACGCAGAGAGATTAGATTGGATTCCATTTATTTCTGTATATTGTGTTGTACAATTTTGAAAAGAGAGTTAAGATACAAAGAGCAAAGGGTTAAGAAATATAAAGCCAGTACAATTAAAATAATAAAATACAAAGAATAAAGTACAGTGTTACGGTGTATAGCGCAGAGATGAGCATGAAAAATAAATGGATGAGTGTAAAGTGTGCATGAGTAATCAAGGGATTACTTCGAAATCGAATTGATGTTGATGAAGACGAGATTTGAAATGAGGGACAGAGGTGATATTCCATAAATGCGATGCTAATGAATTCTAGAGATATGCAGAGCTAATATGGAGCTAATTTTTCAGAGTCTCGGACAGTCTGAGTAGCAACAGTAAAAATAAAAATGGGTAGCAAATAAGATGGAGTCGCAGTATTGAATATTTTGCGTAGTAGATTCGCAACAAAATACCCTCTACACGCAGTTGTTAAGAAGTGATATGCTACCACCGCCTTCAACCATAGATCTACCAAACATCTGACAATGAGTAGATGAGCGTCGGAAGTTTTGTGTTTACATCAGATGAGAGAATTTTGTATACAAGGCAACAGCAGTCAACCAGCGGAAAGAGGAGATCATAATTAGATGCTTACGCAGACGGAAATTGTTGCTTTTCGTAAAATACTAAAAACGAAACATTGTGACCAGAAAATCGCCAGTATAGGCGATATCCCGTATAAGGACTCTGTCTTCCAAGGCTATCGATGTAGCCAAATGAACAAGGCACATATTTTTGTGAGGTGCAGTGATGACAACGCGGCGAGACGACAGCCTAAGCCATCATGACCAAGCAGCAAGGAGGTTCTTTGGGACGTGGTCTGAGGTCAATATTCATTTGGAAGAAAAAAAAATTTAAAAAAATGGTACCCCAGCTTTGGTTACGGAGATGACGATGCTCAAAGGTGAACTATGGTTGACGTTTTTTTTCAGAGACGATGGTTTTTATGGGTCTAGGTATGTCGATTGCACTAGTAACATGGGGCTGAAGGACAGAGAGAGATTCATCAAGGGAAGCGAACTCAACCACAGGATGGCCTACACTGAGAGAAAAAATCTGTTATAACCACCGTGTTCGATAGAAGGACTTAGGTTGCCGAAAAGCTTTGGCAAAAGCTGCTGTAGCAACAAGCTCATGCACAAGCGCCAAAGGTCACGTGAGCCGCGTCCCTGTTGCTGTTGCTCGACAGTTCGGCAGAAACTGCTGAAGAGTTGAACGGGTTTCGCTTAAGCGCCCTTTGGCTATGCCCTTGTCTGAGCCAGCACATTCGACGATAGGTAGCAACAATTGGAAAGGTACAAGATACTGTGATCGTGCTGTAAAATTGAGTCGTGGTCGTGGGCGATTGACTAGACTGAGTGATTGACTAGACTAAGTGATTGACTAGATTGAGTGATTGATGTCGAGGGCTGATTAGTTGATGGTTTTTAAGCATCCTGAGTTCATGAATGACGTCGCGTTCGAAAAGCATAGGATCAAGCACCTTAAGAGCAGTATACATAGCGCCTTTAAAAAAGGAAATTCTCTCCAGAGAATTTAGGCCCTACTCAATTTGTTCCAGACGATTGCTAGCAGCATCACCTAGAATTGTTAAGATGGTATTATCAGCGCGGGATTCTTTATTATTACCGAGCTGGCGACTAAGATTATTCTATTCAGCTTGAAGTTTAGTGATTGCTTCTTCAGCAGATACTTCAATTGGAGTCAGTATTTCTTTAAGTTGCGAAATCCTGTTCGTGACCAGATCTATGCGAATGTTGAAGGATGACTGGACCTCATTAAGAAGAGAATTACGCAAGATGAGTGAAGTGGTAAGATTTTTTACTCCAGTTTCTAGGTTGACCAGCTTAATTAGTTGGGCTAAAATTTATTGGAGTGGATTATCCTGGGTGGTACTGGTTGAAAGTCGGTAGCTTATTTATCAATGCTAGTGGTACTAAGAGAATCCTTTCGTGGCCTATCTGCGTTTACTGCACTTATGGAAGCACGACACGTATTAACATGCTTCTTGTTTTTATATATCGATTTAAATCAGGTAGATGATGTCGTCGGGTGGGAGCAAGAAGATCCTACCTCGGCTCCGCGCGTAAGAACGTCCTGTCTTAGCTCGGCGCGTAAGAACGTCCTATCTCGGCTCGGCGCGTAAGAAAGTCCCATCTCGGTTCAACGTCTATACACAGAGCTCCCGAGATGGGAGCGCCGAGCCGAGATGGGACGTTCTTACGCGCCGAGCTGAGAAAGGACGTTTTTACGCGCTCGGACGAGATAAGATCTTCTTGCTTCCACCTGACGATGTATGATAATTATTTTTACAATGGTCATACAATACAAAATTCGTAAAGGCTTTGCTACAACTTCGGCATACAACATTCATAACAATGGGTAACAATATTAATAGTTAATTAAAAACACAACTGATCAATATTCACCAAATGACTTTAGGCCTTTATTTAAGAGCATAACCTTTTTTCCGCAACTATCTGACATCGTCTTGCCTTTTTCATTAGACTGCCTCAGATGCTGAATTTAATTATTTTCTCCAGACTTTAAGTGTTCGAGTCGTTTAAAATGTATAATATTAATTTAACAAAGATTAGGGCTATAGCTTGTGCTAGACGAATATCTCCTCTACAGACTCTTTCTCCCCGTCTCATTGGATCACATAGACAGGAGCGAGGCGAGGAGGTAAGCAGTCGGAGCAGGCGGATAGGTTCCCACGAGGTAAGCCGCTTAATCAATTAAACTCAATTTAAATTTAATTGAATTTGGAGCAGTAGCCTCAAGAGCGCGTGAGAGGCATATAACGGGACACTGTGCGCCATCGGCTATATAGAGATGACATCGCCGTCATTGGCGTCGGTACTTGGTACGCGGTAACTTGCTGTTGCTTTGCTGTTTTTCAAGAAACGATACGTTTACACCAATTGCTTTTGTATCGTTCGCAAGTGCTTGCATTACTCTTTGTTGTTGATTGCACATTAACAGCAAGATTCACGTATTTGATCATATTGCAGCATCAAAAATCTAAAAATTTCTACCTAAAAATTTCAAAAAATTCAACTTCCTTTTTTCTTCCTCCTAGAGGAAGCTTTGTAATAGTAAAATTTTACGATTCATTAAATCGCTCTAGAAACATGATTAGAGGTGTTAGAAATTTGAATCATATGATTTTAGAAAATGTCAGTATGGATATATGTGTACGTATCAAAAATTGTTCATTTGAGACATAACATAGCTTGGGTCTCGAAGCAAAAGGCCGATTCAGAAAACCCCCGAGACACGTGTCTCATTATTTGTCATAAAGAAGTATCTCCTAGAGTTTTAGACAAATCCAGGGCCCGCATCTCTGGTGCTCCCCTTGTTAGAGACAGAGAAATAGAAACGGATATCAAGACAGAGAAATGGAGACAAATACATAGAAACCGAGATGTAGAGACAAAGACGTAGAGAAAGAAAAGTAAAGACAGAAACGTAGAGACAGAGGCGTAGAGAGAGACAAAGATACAGAGACAGAGACCTAAAGACAGAGGCTAGAGACCGAGAGGTAAGGACATATACGTAGAAACAGAGGTGTAGAGATAAAGACCTAGAGAGAGATAGTCAGAGACACAGACTAGAGACAGAGCCGCATATACAGTGACGTCGAGACAGATACGTAGCGATATCGATTAGAGACAGAGACAGAGACGTAGAAACATAGATGTAGAGACATCGATTAGAGACAGAGACGTAGAGACAGGAACGTAGAGATATGGAGACGGGCAGACCGAGACATAGATTAATTGACATACAGACCGAGACATAAATAAAGACACATAGAGTCAGAACCATACCCTAACAGAAGTATTATTTTCGCTCCCGACTCAAGGACGCGAATGTGGTTTTTGTGCCCGGGTATTTTCAAAAATATTATACACACCACGGGAGAAAATTAGACAAATTTTTCTCTCTCCGAAGATGTGTAAGATATTATTCTCTAGGTATTATAGACTACTATATTTAAGTATATGTTCAATTGAAAAATGATATTTCTTTGAAAAAATAGACACCCACAGTAAATTTTACATTCTAGATTACATTTCATATATATTTTCAAAGAAGAGACAGCATTCTACTAAAGCAGTAAGCAGCGGTTTTTAAGTCTATAAAGTGGCCATTATAGTGGAGATGGGAATCAAATATTATACGACTCTAAGACCCTCGCTACGTTTGGGCGCTAATTTTATGTCGTGCAGTACTGGGCTATTTAAGGTACTACGAGCACTCTATTTTTAACACTCCGTGCATAAAGTGCTATTTGTGCGCATGCTTGTAAACGTAGGCGTGCATAAAAGTGGCACTTTAGGCACGGTGTATCGAAAGATACTATTATTGAATGGAAGTACATTTTTTATACGTTTAAAACGATTTTTCTCAACACAGGCATGAAATAGGGACTTTTTCACGTGTGAAAGTAGGAGAGAAAATTTCGCATTTCGAGCGTATTTTGTAAAAGTGGTGAGAAATTGAAATTTGCTAAAATAGGTGAGAAATGCAAAACTAGTGAGAAATGAAAATTTCAACTACGTTGTGTACGACTCGAAATGCCCAATCCTCTCTCCGACCCACATACGTAAAAAAGACTCTCATGCCTTCGTTAAAAAAAATACGGTGTGTAAGACGAGAAAAAAAGCTATTTCAGACTCGCTAGAAATAGCTCATTTTCTCCCCCTGTTGCACAAGGTACTATTTCATAGTTTACTTTGAGAAACTGTAGAATTCATTATTTTTACCATCCTCACGTTTTAACGAGCTTTAAAAATGAGTTACCATAGGTTTTTTATAGTTTTTTCGTATATTTTAAAACTGAAAAAAACAGATTATATTGGTTAGGAGGATGTGCCGTAAAATTTTTTTAAATGTTTGTCCATTCGTCAGAATTGAAAAGTTCTGGAGATACACCCATATATCTTATCGATAAGTTCGCATAAAAAATACTTATTTCTCTCTATCTTTCTCTTCTCCCTCTTTCTCACACACTCACTCTTTCTTTCTGCTCTGGCTCTCTCTCTGCTCTCTCTGCTCTCTCTCTGCTCTCTCTCTCTTAACATTTCTTTGCGTCCTCTTAGGAGTATATTTCTCGTATTACGGCAAACCCACACTTCTGTCGCATTGTATCCTCCGTCAAGCAGGCAGGCTCGCATTAGGTATTGAACCTGCAGCGTCTATTTCCCCAGTGCATTCTTTTATAGTCTCCACCGTAGCCTCCGCGTGCTCGCACGTACGTGCTTTTTTCGAATGACACAGACGTGCTGTGCGGGCTCTTTATCGAAAACTCTACGCGTCATTATTGCGTGACGAATCACTCCTTCGTGAGCGAATAAAATAAACATCACCTGGCGGCGGAAGCTGCGTGAAACTTAATTTTCCCTTTGGCAGATGTTGTCTCATCTGTCACGGCCGAGACGTAATGAAATTAATGCCGTTTAAGTTTAACGCAGCGAGATCCTTCGTAAAATTATTCCCGCTATACCCAAAAGAAGAGATTTACTTGCATTCTAGCGCGCAGATCAAACGAAAGTTATGACTTTTTGGTACCTTTGGGTTTTAGAAGGCACGCGCTCGCTTGAGTGTCCAAGAGAAAAAGTAATCGAGCGCAATATCTTGCCGACTTTATCTGAACTTCCACTCGGAGACACTTGAAGCCCATGCATGTGCGTGGATGTATTCGAGTCAACGACGCTAGAAAAGATCCAGGGAACTGCGGTTGCACAAAATCATCGCTTTGCTGTAAAACATTATCATACACCCCCCCCCCCCTTCTACCACCGTTACTGCTATTCGCTTATTATAACGATATTATACTTTCCTCCTGAAATGGTATATTCTCTCTCATGCATATAGCTACTACGACTCTTCTCAAAGTTTTGTCTCTCCCATGCACGAACCAGCCGAAGGATGGTAGCGGGGGAATGATAACGGAATTTTCTTTCACAAAGTACGAGTGGTTTATTTGCTATGGTAAGAAAAAATAAGAAAAATTTTACGTCGCTATTATAAAAGTTCACGCGCCTTGTTAAAATTTCCTGAAAGTTCACAAAATATTTATAAAAATTTTTTATCTCATATAGGGGGCCATGTTGGAAATATAGAAAAACATAATAAGTTATGAAATATTTTGGAAAATCTTAAATAATGTAGATTTATTAAGCATGAATTTGCAAACGTAAAAAATATTTTCATAGATGCTACATGCGTTCCCTGTATGACAAACTGTTACCAATTATTTTTTCTTCTCGGCATAAAATACAATCATGTAAGTATTTTTATAGCGACAATATGAAAATTAAACCTATTCTATATCGTTACTATTACTGAAAAATAAAATGAGCGATTACGCACTCGTGTCAAGGAAGATGCACGAAGCTTATAAATGTTGTTTGGTATTTTTTGCTGAAATTTTGTGGCAAAATGTTATAGCCATTGTCATGTGCGTGTTTGAAACGGCACTGAGGACATCGTATCGTAAAACTTTTCCGCAGATTCAAATTGAATGCTACAACGTCCACTTTGATAGAGTTAGTATTGAATTAAAACTTCAAAAGTAATATCGTAAGCATTATTATCATTTATTAACTTTTTTAAGGCCGTGTACCACAAAGTGCTAGGATTAAATCAAGCACTGAGAAATAACGAAGAGCTACACCGTACCATCAAGAAATGTCTTGCTTTGGGATTTTGGTCAACAGAAGAAATTGAAGAAGCTTTCAAGGAGGGGATGAATGGAATTGTAGCTAGAGATATATTACACCCAGTTTTAGAATATTATCGAAGACAGTGGTTGACACTATTCAAGTCCAAATAAGGCTTTTTGGTTTTCCGACTGGATCAAAGGGTGAATAACGCAATCAGAGCGTATCATGTGCGGTTGAATCTTAACAATCGGCATCCTCCTCCATGAGCCTTTATATGTAAGTAGTCGTTTTGTTAAAAATGTTTATATTGATTATAAATTGATTTATTAATATTTCTATAAATTTTAGTGAAGCTAATGCCTGTTATAGATTTTATGTAAGTAATGCAGCGAATGTGTACTGCAGGCAGTGAGTTGTTTAGCGAGTGTCCTTTTTTGTTAAAGGCCCAAAGAAAAAAATTGTCAAAAATACGAAAAGCAACAAGTCAATGTCTTATTGTAGTCAAAGGAATTTATCAAGGTGTTTCATCCAGGTTACTAGATTGAACTCATCAGTGATGATCTGGTAGCTATCATCAGACACCTACATCAGAATGGTAGCGGCCAAAGCTTTATAGACTGAGCCACCCTTTTCACGAGTAATATACATTAGCTGCATTACTTACATATTAATATTTCTATCAAATATATTTATTATTCAGTTTTACTATTGGAAGTTTAAGACATTGCCGTCGCTGATATTACCAGTCTGTTTCGAGGCTTATTATTTTTTTGCCTAGCGAGGCCAAAAGTTCAACTTTTACAATCGGGCGCCGGGAGATAAACTGGTACTTTTGGCCCGCTAGGAAAAAAAATGATTCTTTTTGAAATTATTTTGAATGATATTCTATTTGAAATTATTTCGATTTAGTGTGGAAACTGTATAGCAACCAACTTATAGCACGACACGAATTTTTAGCTGATTTTATGTATTCAAACGCATGCACGCATGTATATACACTTCGGGCATTTTCTAAAAGTAGTGCAATTCGATTCTCAATTTGTTATACAACATTCCTAACATATTTTCTCCAAAATTTTTTTTTCTCTAGGAGTAAGCAATATGTTTTGTCAAGTTTTGATTGATAGCTGTGAAGTAAGAAAAATACAACAATAGTTTGAACCCACAAATTTAGTAATATTCTTCCACTCTCATCCACATCTATATTCAATTATATTTAACTTAACGCCCATAATTGACGGGTCCGATGATTAATTGAATATGATGAATTCAGAAAGGAAGATGACGAACAAGGCCTGGACGCCACAGCCATGCTCGTCCTTTACCAAAAAAGCAAAAATCAAGGGTCAGAGTGCGGAAAACAGTGCTGTACAAGCTTCCCGCTGGGATGATCGATGGAAAAACCAGTGACGCCCTCTCACGCACACGCATGCCCACACGCTTATCGCGCGCATTCAAATGCCAATTATATCTTTATCGGACGTGTGGGCACTGGGTGCTGACTGTTGCCAAAACTCGATACATCATTCGGCGAATGTGTGTACTGCTGTGTGTATGTGTATGCATCTGCGTGCACGTGATCTCTCTCAGCAAGACTCGAGTTTGTCATAACTTTTGGGGTCAAAGTAAAGATTTATGCCGTGCGTGTGGACGCTCTCGTCCCGGAAACTAAAGAGAGAGAGGGAGAGAGGGAGAGAGAGAGAGAGAGAGAGAGAGAGAGAGAGAGAGAGTGGGAGAGCGCAGGACCGTATAAAGATCTACAACCGCACAAATCATCGTACGCGGCAAAAAAGAGCGCGGCCGTGCGCACGGAAGTCTTCGATAACTCTATGATAAATAAGAGGGAGGGAAAGAGCAACTTTCGTCTGACACATTCGGAAGTAAATAATGGCACCTCCGTGCTTACTGGCCCCATACCCATTTGGTTAGAAAAAACGAACAGTCGGAATAATTTACTCTGTTTTGACTTACCCCTTTCAGAGATATTTAGAGTTCTTTTATAAAAAGTAAATTCTATATAGTATCAGCGTACACAATATACAATCCTTAGGAGTTTCTTGGCGGTTGCCCTTCCTATTTACACATATAAGTACTTATAGCGGGCCAAACGTCTACCCGCTTAGGATAAATACTGAATTATAGCATCGACAAGGCAATGTTCCATAAATTTCCACGACGAGCCCATCAACTTAAAATCGGATTTGTGTTGTTATATCTGTTATACACATGCATACACCACGCGCACGCGCATACACACATACACACACATACACATATACACACATACACACACGCGGACACATGAGTATGCACATACCATTCTCGGCTGCTGATGCTTTACTTCCGCTGTGTGTAGGCTGCTTCAGCCGGCTGCTGTTATTGCTGCTGCAGCAGGAGTAAAAAAATATTGACCATTGTAGAGCGCGCGTTGTAAAACTAGATAAGCTAGAGCGCGCCGCTACGCGTAACACACGTATGCTGGAATAAAAATGAGAAGTCGTGCTCTGCAGTCACGTAGATAAAAAGAACGAGACAGTACGAAAAAAACGAAAATTGGTTTGGTGTTAGATCTGAACCAAACTTAAATCAGCTCGCGCCAGGACCCGTAGATATTCATTCTTCTCTCATTCACTCTCCTGCCAACACATCCCATTCCGGCATACTACATGTATTAGTAATTATGATGGTTCTTTAAATCTAGGCGTGTCATAATACAAGAGAAAGATAGAGAGTATGAGAGAGACAGTGGAGGTAAAGCTTAATCTCGCGATGCATCTTATCTTAATAGGTGATCAGAGTTTCTTTGAGGTGCGGACACATACAGGGAGGTCGGGTCTCCTGCTTCTACGATATATCGTCAACATACCGAACGACCTTCCATATACAATCGTCCTCCTCTTCTGCTTGATCATCATCAGCCCTCTACGCTAGCCTTCTCCGTCCCTCTCTACTCCTCTCTCTTCCTCTCCCTCACTCCCTCTCCCAATTTCTCTTTATCTTTCTTTCTCTTCGCACGCTGTGCGTAAAAGTGCCACTTTGCGCACGCGAAACAAGCATAAAAAGTCGACTTTGCACACTCCGTTAAAAAAAAATATTTTTTATATATTATGAATTTACTGTATGTAGGATAAAATTCTATACAATTAAAAAAAAACTAATGCCGACAGCAATATTTAGTCATAAGTTATTGATGAAAACGTAATTTTTTGTAAATAGATTATATTTCGAAATTAAAAAAAAATTATTTTCATTGTCGTTGCATAACTAGATTAAAAGTGGTTTAATCGCTTTGATGTTTTTTTAAGGATAGATTTTGGATACCTATCGAGACACTTCTTTGGGTAAAAGGTATTTCAAATCGTAATTTCTCGAGAATGGTTTAATGTATCATCATGAAATTTATAGGTAATTTTGTATGTGATATAGATAATATATGTGTAAATTTTATCAAGGTCATTCTATCTATCTATCTATTATTGGCCATGGTTCTCTAGCTTGAGACGCCGATATGCCATATTAAAACTTCTTTATACTCCAAGGGAGTGAGAATGTATTTGTTAGCGAAGCCTATAGATAGTTGGAGGACGTTACCGCCCCAACTACTGCACCTACAGTTTCAAGAGGGTTGTGAAACACCGGGACCACGGTAAAAGTAAGCACATGAAAAATTTGTGTTTCAGTGCTGCCGGCTTTTTTACGGGAGCGGGAATCGAACCGGGGACCTTTTAGGTACGAGTCCGAGGCGCTACCGCTGAGCCACCGTAGCTTTATCAAGATCATTCGATTATTTTTGGAGATATTTAACATTGAAAATGTTTTACAAAGTGATTTTCTTTGTCGCCTGATAAATGCAGTAAAATTGGTTTAACCGTTTTGACATTTTGTTGAGATGTAGAGTTTGTATATTTCTTTTGTATGATTTCATTGGGTAAAATTATTGGTTCATAAATTTGAGAAACATTTGATATTTAAATTTTTTTATCCGTTTTATTTTTTTAATCGTAACTTTTTGTGAACGGTCTCATATATATCAGCTTTGTATTTATAGATAATTTTGTATGTGATATTGGTAATATTTGAGTGAAATTTTATCAAGATCATATGATTACTTTATCCATAAATATCAGAGTTTGATTGTTGTTTCAATCCATAGAATAACGTGTAATATTACAATATGAATTATTGGGTATTACTAGTAAAATTTCACCAGTTAGAAAAATAAATTCAAAACTAGAAAAAAAGTGAGATTAATCGAATTAATTAAAGAGCCCAACGGCTTCGTACAAGCAAGTGCGCATACAGCGAAAAGAGCAAACGTTATCAGCTGGCTGGATCTCCTCAATGGAGCCGATAATAGCCGCAGTGCGACACTCGTCGTCCGACTGCAGACATGCGACACGAAAAGAACTTACCCGTGTCTCGTCAGGATATTCATAGAATGTCTAATTGGCAGTGAGCAAGCATGCAACTAGCTCAAGATTCAAAGCAGCCATTAACAGCATTCGTCATTTCGTCTCTTTCACAGCGGAAAAAAAAGAAATATAAACCACGAGCTGCACTCAGTGTCTCCCTCTGACCTCTCTATAAACCAGTGTACACGAAGATCTTGTCATATTTGCTATCTCCTTTTGTAAAGTTTTATCTACGCTTCATTTTGCTCTCTCTCTCTCTCTCTCTCTCTCTCTCTCTCTCTCTCTCTCTCTCTCCCTCTCTCTTTCTCCCCTTCACCTACCCCTTCTATTCCTTGGCTTTTCACGTTAAGAGTATATGAACTACTGCGCGCATGCGCGTCTGGCTTATTCTCCCTTTCGCGCGCACTTGGGGAGTGCCGCCGTTTTTTTTACTGAAAGAAACTGAAGATAGGATTTTAATGACTTGCTTCTCAGATTCTTCGCAGAAGCGACAAATAGATTCGCTGATACCTTTCTTTCGTGCTGGGCCCTTCCCGTTGAAAATGTAGACGGTTTTTCGCGATAACGAGAGACAGTGTGTCTGCTCGCTTCCGTCGCGGATTAACCTTATAGGGTTGCCACCTTCTTCTACCCGGCTGCCTTTCTCTCCCCCCCCCCTCTCTCTCTCTCTCTCTCTCGTGGGTTTGCTCGAGCCAGACATCTTTTTCAACAGGAAAATTGTCCGCAAACTTTATGCTATCTTGTACTAATGATTTCTACCTGACTCTCCAGAAGAGATGAAGCTTGGTCACTCCCTCTCGTTTGCGACGTTTGCTTTCTCTATCCATGTGGACTCATGGTTTCAATTGCACAAATTTCTCGATCTTGATATGAGATTTATTTGCGTACACTGTGTTCTCTTGTAGGCGTTAATTGAGGAAATTGTGTAAACACATGATGATCATTTTTTCTGACATAAAAAATGAGATTATTTTAATACAGATGATCATACGAATTTATATTATTATACTTAACTAATAATTGCGTTAATATTTCATAAAAAGATAAATTAACATCACTGTATTTCGTCTGCTATTTTCTAAAACTGTCATTTTTAATTTTTCCATGCACAAATTTAATGTGAGTTGATTAATTTGTAAGACATATAGATGGAATAAGAAAGGACTGCTGCTTAAGGTGGCTCCAGCGACTTTGCTTAAAATTATAGATCAAGATCAAACTATGGGAATATATGGTTCAAACCTTCAACTTCCAATTACTGTTAAGAAAAAGTGGGGTCAACATCCGAATTAGCGAGAAAATTGGACCACAAAATATCCATTTTTATTATTCAGCTTATGGAAATCTCATCAGAAATGAAGGTTAAATCGCATATACCGAAATAATAAAAAATAAATTTTCAGTCAAAAAGTAGGGGGTTATTGTACTTGAAACAACGGTTATGACGGTATGAAGAAAATTGTAGGTTAATATGCATTTTAGAGAGTAAATAACAGTCAAAGTACGTAATTTTATTTTTGGGGCGCTTCTTATGGGGCGACAATGAACCTTTTTATTCTGTTTTAGTATTTGTCATATTTTTTTACAAGTTACATGCGTATACATGATTTACAATCGTACAGGATTAAATTTAATCCTTTACTTTTGCGGAAAATTCCAAATGTTAACTGAACCGCCCATGGGGCCCCTTGATACGATATCCAACGCTGGACGAGCCACCTCAAAAATTAAGAAGTAACGACATTTATTTTCCTTTTCCAAAAATTTAAGTCATGTCATGCAAAAACCTCACTGATGATCTATGACATGCACATCTACATCTACATAAAATAATGAAATTCTTGTTATATAATTTTTAATTTTCAGTAATTGTGTAATAAAGTCTGGTATCAGTCTGGCACAGCTTCAGGTTCAATATTCTAACAAAAGAAATGATTTTTCACGATAATGAGAGCCAGTGTGTCTACTCGCTAACTTGAATAGTCCGTTGTGATTATATTTTTTAATGTATTTTTTTAAACGGCAAAAACTGACAAATGACATTTTCCTATTTAATAAAAATACTTGCATGATTCATTCTAAGCTTCTTTTACAATAATCGGAACAGTGTATGGAGGTATAAAACAAAATTAAATACTGGACAAAAAGTCTGAGAACTTTGTAGCCATTCTTAAGAACCTAGGCTTCAGTCGAGCTTATCACAGACTAATTTTCTAAACTAAATGAAATGATAAGAAATTTAATATATACAAATCAAATATATATATATATTAAATACTTTTATCAAATCTATTAAAAAGAAGATAAATTTATCTTCAAATTATTTCAGATGATTAATTCTTAAGCTATTCAAAGAATAAAAAGAAACAAAATTTATATTCAAATCTTCAAAAAAAAACTTTCAATTATTTTACTGAAAGGCGCCTGCACCCAAAATCTGCAGTAGACTGTTCATTGACATTAGTCAGATTTTAATGCTCTTAAGTTTTGAAATAGAAAAGACTAACTCACGCATTTGTAAGATCAATCTTCAAAAGTAATCACAGCTGTTATGGTAGCTACATGGCAAACAGGTACAAAACAAAAAAACGTTTCATAGAATAAGATTCATGATGATAGGCATACGTAAACGAACCGCCGATTCTCGTTTCTCTGAGCATCCCCAAATGACTGAATTAATTTGATTTCTCCTTGTCTACGTAGCTTGCTGTACGCACTCATGGATAATTGTATTTTCCAAGTATCGAGAATTCAGAATTGAAAAGCCCTGCCGACTTCTCTTTCTCTCAATATCTCCCCCTTCCCTCTTTCCTTAGCTATCCGCTAAGTAATGACTGTGTATGGAAAGTTGTTTCGTAACGTTCAAAAGTAGCACTAGCGAAGGAACCCCCGTATGCAGACACGAGTGCTTCAGGAAATGGATTAGTTTGAGTTGGAAATTTCGCAGTGTCTGGCATCTAGAGAACTGATAAAGTCTTTTGCCATTTTCTCTGTGTGCGTATGGCAGCGATCTTTCTCGCGTGCAATGGTAAACTTGGGCGTTGGAAATGGATTAGTTGTTCCCGGGAGCAATCACGACTCCGCTGTGATACGCACCTTTATAAAATAAGTATTCACAATGTGAAGGGCTGATTCGTAATGTCGGCGTTTAGTTTTCTAAGAGAATTTAAACCAGCAGTTATTTTGACCCTTTGCTTGGCAGTGGGAAGTGTCCTTACCATATTTTTATCATAGATATTCACGATTCTCAATATCTTATCCTTTTGCATTCGTGAAGAGAAAGTTTTATAGCAGTTAAATTTTTCGACCCCGAGTTTTCAATTAAAAATAAGTATTTTTGAAAAACAAAAAAAAAATTTGCAAAATTGTTATTTTCTCAAAATAAATCAATAAAGTCATCCATTTGACTCCAAAATTTAATCAGTTCTAAGTTGAGACGTACCTAAGAGGCATGCGGAAGTTCAGCTCATTATGCCTATCTGTTCAAGAGTTATGCTGGGGTTCAAATTTTGATACACACATACATACAGACATTTTTTAAAAACCTATTATTCTGATTCAGGAACCTCAACAACATCGAGATTCATCAATATCTTTGATCCAAAAATTTTCTCGGTCACAAAGCTTTCTCATTGAGAATGCAAAACCACTACTAACTGAATTACTAGAATGCTTTCTTAAAGAGTTCTTCAAGAAGTAGACAAATATTTTTGTTTAGATTCAAAAATGTTTACCCTTACAAAGCTTTCTCTTTGAGAAAGCAAAAGTAAGACTCTGCATCGTTACTATTTGGAAGAAATTACGAGAAAAACAATCGACATACCAAACTCGAAAAATCAAAGTCTCGTAAGTACAGTTATTACTCGCGTCTGTGAAAAATTAGTGAGTGGTGCGAGGGAAGAGGAGGGGAGGAAAAACGAGAGCATCAGTGATATTAATTTCGCGCATAAATTTAACGCAGCGTTTACAGCCGGAAAAATCATAAAAATTGCTGTGTCGTAAATTTAATATCAAACTTCCATAAAACATAAACATAAACCGCCACCGCCGTTGTCATCACACCATTACTAGAGAATGAGAGAGAGAGAGAATGAGAGAGAGCGAGAGAGAATGGGCAAGAGAGAGCGAGAGAGAATGGGCAACAGAGGGAGAGGGAGAACGAGGGAGAGCGAGAGAGAAAGGGCAAGAGAGAGAGAGAGAGAGAGAGAGAGAGAGAGAGAATGAGAGAGAGCGAGAGAGCAAAGGCAAGAGACTAATTTTGAAGCTCGAAACTATAAACTTATTCGTATTTTTTTCATGAAATATCAAATAAATAATAAAATCTGAACATAATTAATTCTTCTAAGATACATTGTTTTGAATTTTACCGTGAAATTCAATAACTAATCGTATTGGGTTTTGAAATGCTTTACTACTTCTTAACATCACTTTAACGAATAATTAAAACATGTATTAATTTTTTAGTCTACAATCAACATTAATTTGATTATTATTTATTTAATACTTTTTAGTTTAATCATTTTCATTCCAATAAATAATAACATCAAATAAAAATGCTTATTATTAATTTTGAATTCTCGCGGATTTTATCCAAGGGCCAATCACAGATCAAATCTATTAAAGGCTTCACTTCTTCCGGTCATCACTTTTTTAAGAAGGGATTAGGCGCATAGCATTTACGATATCTAACTAGATTTTTCCTAGATCTTCTGTTATACCCTCTATATATATCTTTGTATATATATTTCATATGAGTTCTAAATATCGTGAGAATGTATCATAAGCGCTATTCTATAGTAAATTGTAATATGAAATCGAAAATTTCATTTTACACCCGCAATGTTTAAAGTAAATTTTTACGCTCACCGTTTAAAAGTATAGCGTTTTACGCTCTGAAATCGAGGTGTAAAATATTAATTTTACGCTCACTGTTGCACAAATTCTGTTAATGAAATTAAAAGTTTTGAACAGTATGTGAATTGTTACATTCGAAAATATGATTTTCGTAATTTAGAATTCCGAATTGAAGAGCAATGAATCTGCAGTGTCCTATGTTGAACTAAAAAACGTCGTTGACATGTATCTGGTGAACGCTGTGACAAGATTATTTTTCTTTAAGAATAAAGCAGTATAGTATCCAACTGGAGCGATTTAATCACTTGTGTTTGAGTTACATGTTATGACGCAGAGGCTGGCAGGAAAGTAGCGACGGGGAGCAGCGCGTAGGGTAATACTGCAATAAATTTGCATCGCTGATCCAACGGATAAATATAATCGATCAGGAGTCCCGATTGCTTTACGCGCTTACACGCCGCGTATGGCAGATACACAGAAGCATCTACTCGTTCGTGTGAGAGAAAGGGAGAGAAAGAGTAAGCGCTTACGAATAATAACCGGAAATGCACATGACGCGAGCCGGACGCTGCGGCAGGCACCAGTGCACCAACCTCTCGGAATAAACTGTTTCCCGGCTGGGTCCTAGATAATTTGTCACTGTAAAATCCACGGGCATTATTTGTTGAGCTAATAATACGGCAGCATGTATTCTGCTCCCTTCACCCTGTACTCGCATTACGTATTATAGCTCATTCGCGGGGGTGAGCATCTCTCTCTCTCTCTCTCTCTCTCTCTCTCTCTCTCTCTCTCTCTCTCTCTCTCTCTCTCTCTCTCTCTCTCCCCATTCACCTTCCCTGACGTTAGCACTTCGTTGCATGTAGTATACAGGATGAAATCAGTGAAAATGCACTGTCAAGCTAAATAATTACGTAGGTCACCTCGCTATTTGCGACCGACCCGTATATGGGAGGATGGGTTCGAGGATTTGTAATAAACGAGAAAAAGGAAATATAGAGAGCCAAATTAAAATCGTAGATAGCAGTAAAGTTGAACTTTGCGGATTGACTCGATGACTGGTAAGAAAAACGGAAGAGAGTCGATGAATGTACAAAGCGAAGTGATAATTTCTAGTAAAAGATTCGTTTCTTATACAATAATGACGCATGGAGCAATACCGTACGATGAAGGCTACGTAATGAATATATGCACGATTCGATAAATCTTTATATTTTATAATTCTTCTTTTTTATCAAGACAACCTGTTTCCCATTTACCTGGAGACAAAGTTGGGTAAAAAAAATAGGTAAAAATTTATCAGGACTTCAATTTATATAAAAAAACCGCTGCCAATTGTTTGGCACTTAGCTTCCTCAAAATAATTTTTCAATTCCTTTTAACCAATTGAAATTGTAAAAATAAATTTTTAATAAAAATAAATAATAAAAAATTTCAATAATAAAATTTTTTTTTTAAAACAGAGATATTAATATCTATCGAAAATATAAAGGAAAATTTTTTTTAAAAATAATTTTTTTTCTCTGAAACAAATGAAGATAATCACTTGAAATTTTAACAGGATATTGCCCCAAACAAGTGTAATAAGTGTGTAAAATTTAAAGTCGATAA
>JAPYZP010000817.1:0-20483 GCA_030522985.1 Torymus sinensis | reverse complement strand
ACCCCGCAGCCCAAGGACCCAAGAAAATTCAAATTCACACCTACTGATTTCCTTCATCCCCTTATACTCTAACTGCCTTTCTTTTCAGGTACTCATCAACTGGCTGTATGCCCAGCCAACTTCGATGATTATCAAGCGCTTCAGAAAGGCCTTGAAGAACCCCGCCTATCAAGGTAGTCATTCGCCACCTGCCGGCCTCGACTTTCGTGGAGGAGACCAAGGCTGAGCTTCTGGAGAATGAACTCCCCATCCAGTGTCGCACAAATGAGCAAAAGAGGCAGCTACAACCAGTGGTTACACTGAGACTGCAAAAAGCATCAAAACTTTGAAGTCCCTGCTCTACGTGCAAATTAGTGTGGAGGAGTATTACACAAAACCTAAGGCTCCGACCCAGTGTCAGCGCTTGCACCATGTTTCTGGCCACTATCGTGACAACGAACGTTGCGACAAGTGCGCTGAAGATCACGCCTCTTCCATGTGTACGAAGGAGCGGGATTTACCGGGCACTTGTGCAAACTGCCGAGGCCCACACACGGTAATAGCTACAGAGGTTGCCCCACCTACATATAAAATCAACAATAAGTCTCCTCCGAAAAACACTTCGAGAGTTTTTCATAGATTTTCATAAATTTTTATTAAATTTGTATACATTTTTATAGAGCTTAATAGATTTTCATAAATTTTCATAGATTTTTTATAGCTTTTCATAGAACATTT
The DNA here is from genome assembly GCA_030522985.1 of Torymus sinensis. Lineage (NCBI taxonomy): Eukaryota > Metazoa > Arthropoda > Insecta > Hymenoptera > Torymidae > Torymus > Torymus sinensis. The sequence continues at coordinate 19,766 of JAPYZP010000817.1, read as the reverse complement.
TTCTGCCAGGGGAGCTTTCGAATTTTACAAGCGCGGTACTTTCGAAATTATAAGAGCGCGCACGCGCGTGTGCTCTTCTCTTTGCATTGAATTAACAAGATTTTGAGGTGGACGAGTGGGGGATAATGTTTTTTTTTCGTGATAATTGGGCGAGGAGTAGTTTAAAGGGGAGATGATGGAATAATGAATTTCCGTTAGATCGAGTGTGCGAGTGTGCGATGAGAAGTCGAGGTAGGTACGACGACGATTTACCGCTGTGATCGCGTTGTTGATCAGCTGATAGCCGATTAAAGCTTATTAGTGCTTATATAATAATACAACAATGCTTACAAAAAAAAAGTAATAAAATTTAACAAACACAACAATTTTGATTATAAACCTAAATATCATGATCATTTTTTAAAATTAACTTAAAATACTCAGACTCCTTACTTTTATTCTTTTAAATAATCACTAATAATTAAATAATATGTTTAAAATTTCTCGCGCGAGATAATTTCAATCTCGCAAAATCATGAGTATACATTTTCAAATATACGTTTGAGTATATACAATTTCTCAAATTGCACTTCGATTCAATAACTAATAAACAAATGCAATTATCCGAATAAGAAGTCAGACAATAGCAAAAGAATCAGCATTATTGGCGTACTAAATTAAAGCATTGCACGTATACGAGCGCGGACCGCGCGGAATGAAAAGGCATTAGTATGAGAATTCGGCGTATAGGTAGGTATACCCGCGCTGATAATACGTAAATATGCAAAAGTGGAGTGTAATAACGCGCTGGTGTGGGAAGAAGGCGCTGCGCCACGAAAGACTTTTCAGTCCGACAAAACCGAGAAAAACAAACTTGTGCACACGAGTATATTAATATATGTATATACATATGTACGTATATGTGCGTCTATATATATACGTTGCCGCTGAGCGAACTCGTTCGCTTTTACGATTGGCCGTTATAACCGAGATGCAATCGCACGAAATTTGGCTGGATTTCGAGTATTGTCCGTTGGGTGTCTGTGTGTATAATACGTCGGAGGTATGTATATATATATATGTGTGTATGCGGCACACCCCCATCATCGCCTGGCTACGATACTCTTTAGACTTTGACCCCGCCGCCGTCGCAGCCGCATCCTTGGAAAATATAATGATAATAATCATAATAATACAAAGTTGCCGTGTCTCCCAGCTTATATAAACGAGGGCGAGTTCAATTCACGTTTCGAGATATCCACGCCATTAGCTTTTTACTTTTTTTCCGTTTATTCATTCTTTTACTTTTAGGCACACATCGTTTACGAAGTACGATAATACACATATTCCTTTATTTTTCGTCGCCCCGCTGCTTCCCTACCCTCCATTGCGTTATTAATTAATCCTCGCCTAGGAACGGATACATATATGTATGTCAGCCGCGCGCTGCACGTTCGCCAGGCAAACACGAAGAGATTACGAACAGTTTACAATATCAATGACGATGACAGTACCAACGTGAGTGAACAAAATCAATAAGACGCGCCAACTTGTGACGCTCGGCTATCGCCGACCTCCTAGCTCGATACAAAAAAAAAATAATAACGAAGCTTATTTACATATGTATATAGTTTTTTTTATAGAATGTATGTATATAATATATTATCTGTAGCGTACACGCATCGGTGTAGGACTTATAATCGAGCGCCTTACAAATTAACAGTATGTAGTCGATGTACGAAGTTCAAAGTTTAGCGAGGAGAAATGCCGTGTGCGAGTTTTGGAAAAATACTTTTCTTCTTCTTCTTCGTCTAAAGTTCGTATTCTATTATAATAGCTGTTTCTTTTTTTTCTTTTATACAATTCCATCGGCCGAACTACGGGTCCGGTGATTTATTATTTTAAAAATATCGTATTCTAGTATACGAGGTTCTCTTGCTAGTGATGATCTACGATACACGCGATTTTTCTTTTTGTTCTCTCTACCCTCGTGTAGAAGCATTTTTCCTTAATAAACTCTGAGTAGGTACCATGAAGTTTGTTTATATCACTGAATGAAGCATGACTTTTTTCGTTAGCAAACATCTTGCGAAATAATTTCATCCATTTGTTTCATAGATACGTATAACAAAACAATACAGTTAAACAACAATTAGTTAATAATAATAAACAACAAATATTTCGATTTAAAAATTAAAAAAAAAAACAATAAATTTAAAAATCACTTAATGAACAGATCTGAGTAATTTCTTTTTTTAGGTATAAAATCAAATTTTTAGAGTACTGATGACTTTACTTCACGAGATCTTCAGATATACCATGAGATACAGTACCAGGTACACATGATAATTTCTATCGCAGTTGCTTTTACGAGAGTCTCGAGATGCAAATTTTTGTTAATTTTTTAAACAACAAATTACTAAAAAAAATTATTTAGGCTTCTTGCGTAAAACTAAAATTAAACTTTGTATTATCCGCAGAACATAGCTGTAGCGATATTTCGTGTCGAGCAATAAATTAACGTTGCCGTTAAGTTTTCGCGATAACAGTAACCCTCCCCCCAATAATCGGAATACTTTGCCTCCATTCGGTCGGAAATTTATGTTTCGCCAGTGGATAGGAGGAAAAAGGGGTGTGGGGGAGAGTATATCGCGTGCCAAAAAAGTCTCGAGACTCCCGAAACGGAACCGGCGACGCTTAAGCTAAAATTCGTCTCGGAAGCAATCGCATTGTACATTTCGATTCGTTGCTATACATTAATAAAAACGGAATCACCGGAGATTCGCGGATAGTACCAAAGTATGACGATATATATATATATGCGTGTATATATATAATGTATAGAAAAAAAGCGTCGCGGGACCTCGCTGCAGACATGCTTTGCCATCGTTCTTCTCGCTCCTTTCATCCGTAGGATCACATCCTCGACGTTATTAATAAATAGGTACCTTACGATATAAACTTTCTTATATATATGTACATGTGTGCACGAGGCGTCCCCACGTGTTATACACATTTAATTTTAGACATATTGCACGCGCTGCGGATACTCTAATAATGCACTATAACGAACAAATCGAGAGATAGAGGAAATCGATGAGCCGCAACAGAACGAACGACTTTGTCTATCATGTACGATAACGGCTAATCATCGAGGTGCAAGCTACATAATGCGCGCGGGAAATTAATATTTCGCACGCGCAGAGAGTATGTACAGATATAACGAAACTTATGCACGACATGCTCTTGGAGCTCGTATAATATTGCTTAAGAAGGATTTTTTCTTTTTCTCTTTTGTTTTTTAGCGAAAGTATGCGCGTGTGGATTTTTTCGTATGTATGTGTGAGTGTGTGTGTGTGAGTGAGTCAGTGCAAGTATGTATAGCGGTGTAGTGTGTACCTTCTTAAACTAAGGACGGTTCTGAAGCAGATCTGTTAGTTTTGTTTTTCTTTTTTTTTTCAACACTCGTTTCTCGGTTTGTTCTTACACCAATGAGATACTTGAAAATAATTATCTACTTTCTTCACATTGCTTTTTTCCATAAATATATATGTTTATGTATATTATGTATATACGCTCGCATAAAGTTGAATGTATAGTTATGCGCGTATCCTTATGCATTTTGCTAAACGTTCAGCTATAACAGCGTAAGAGCATGTTTCAGTTTTTCGGAGAGCGTTTGTCTTTTTTTATTCTTAATCGCCCCCCGGGTCTCGAGTATATTCGTTTTCGAGTTTCATTTTCTACCGTTTCTCCTCTTTCTTCCGTCGGTTTTACAGCGCTACACGATTCGAGTCAAGCAAAAAACTACCGCACTTTTTTGCTACCGCTTTACAAAAATATCTTCGCCCTCTGAATGATACAAAAAATCAAATGACAGTCTAATCTCAACTACGTATGTCTCTCTTTTTCTGTGTGCTTGGTTTTCCTCTTTCCTACTTGTTTTTATCTCGCTTTCGTACCAATGTTTCATTTGTTACAGGAATAATAAGATGACTGTCCCAATAGTCAAAATCTAATTTCCATCAAGGAGTTGTCATTGAGTTTCTACTCCAAATTCTATCAATATGGATAATTAAATAGAGAAATATAAATTAATTCCTAAAATTACTATTGCATACTCTTTTTCTAATATTACAGTGAAATGAAAAATCTCTAGCACTTTCTAATACAGAACTGAAATATAACATGTGGATATGGATATTTTAAAAATTATCTTACACTGTATATAAAAAGAATTGAAAACTTTATCACTATGATTAAAATATATATATGCATAAAAAAATATAGTGCATGTGTTTTGAATTATAGCTTACGTATAATCCCTCAAGAATATATTATACTATTGAAACATTCATCTTGCATAGTTTTGTTGTATCAAAGACACAGCACATAAATTTTTTAGAGTATACTCTTTGGCTCATAGCGTGATTTGTAATCGACCCTTTCCAAATATAATCACCTTCATTTGGAATTTATTTCTATGTGGCTAGAGTTGGCGAATGAACAAAGAGGTGAAATCATTTTTAAAATGATTCTCTTATAAAGTAAAATCTACGCATACAAATTTTTAAAACCTTAGGGTTCTTCAGATCAATCTCTGTATTCTTTATCATCACATTTTTAAAAAAGACGTGTAAAGATTTAAAAAACTACCGAGATTCCCTTCCATAATATAAGTGATAAGAATGTGTACGCAGAGGAAACTTGGCACCAAATGAGTACTATACAGTACATATTTCCTCCATCATAATGCAAAAATCAATTAGCGTTTTATTATTTGAATCTTGAAGGCCAGAAAGTTCCATTAGAGGTGTTTTAAGATGTCTAGAATTATAATTATAATAATATTTAAAAAAAAGATGCCAATAGAGACCTTATTTAATTTTAAAAGTGCAACCTATAAAACCGACTCTATAACTTAAAGTACATGAAAACATGTCATTTAGAAAAAAAAATTGAATTGATTACTAAGCAGAAAAGTTGTTAACCAAATTAATTAAAATTTGTTGCTATACACATATATGTAGTATAAAATAAGTATAGACAAATGTTAATTTTTAGTTGACTTTTTACAACTTTTCCATTTGGTGACCGTTTAAAATTTTCATATCTTTTTATTCTTAATATTCTAAGGATTTGCATTTTTTTCAAACATATATGAACCTAGTATGACCCTCAAAAGACTTATTTTCATTAACCTTTCTATCAAATAGATCTATTTTTTTGCAGAAAATATGTCTAAGTATATAAAGAACATATATATTCAATACAATATTCCAGTTTGCCAGTGGCTCCTATATGAGGTAGCATAGACCTTTAAAAATTAAATGTTAGCATAGATTTTAGAGGTTGCATGTTGAAAAATCGTTACATTTATATGAAGTTGGCATTCTCCTTTAATTTAGATATCATTGTTAAAGTACTAGTTGGCAGGATATTTAAGTTCTTTAGGGATACTTAAATATTCTATTTCAAACTATTATAAAATATGGAATGAATCATGTTTCATAGCCAAGTCAATACAAATATTAATATACAATTGAATTACAATTACTGCTAATTTTTGACATTAGGATATGTTTAGAAGCTGGTACATTTTAATTATTACTTAATTGAAATAGATAGCTAAAAGATCATTCTATTGTATACTATAATTTCTTTGCAATTCTTATGATAACTCATTTTTTTTGTAAAACATTTAAATTTGATAATTTAACTAAAAACATTAAATTTTCTTTACAACTTTATAATGAAAACCTAATGTTTTTATTCAATAATATCTTTAAAATTATTTATAATCAGAAAAATGTTTGCTCAGACTGTCTCCTTACTGTCTATTCATAAATAAATTAATATATTTAAACTGGCGTTTGATAACTAAATGCCATCAGCGTAGAAACTATTTTCATCAACAAAGTACGCATATTGCTCCAGTTTAAACATTATCTACAGTTAAATTTAATCATCAGTGCACGCCTTCTCACAAGGCAGAAGTGCAGCCCCTGCTGCTCGCTTCTCAATGGAACTTTCTCACCCTCTTTTCGACACTGCCCAACACAGTGCATTATATTCTAAACTATCCCAAAGAAGATTCTACACGACTCTTACGTGCCCGCCGATATCTGCTCGAGCATCTGCTGGAAGCTGGTCGTCCCAACGACGGTCGACATCTGGCTAATACTGTTGAACAGGGCGTCCGACTGCATAGTCTCGGGCAGCCGGGTGAGAAACTGGGCACCCCGTACGAAGTCCATCCCTAACAGTTCGTCCTGGTAGAGATGCAGCACGCCCAGAGCCGTCCTGAAGAGAAACTCGTCGCCGTCGCGCAGAAAGACGTCCCAGATGCGGCAGGCCACGTCCAGCGGCATGGCCTTCGCGTAGATGGTGTAGAGCCAGTCGAGCAGGTAGAGGTCCGGGCTGAGGCCCGCCGCGAGGAAGTGCGCGTAGACCTTGGGCAGCTTGTTGGCCAGGGCGCTCGAGTAGGCCTTGTAGTAGGCGCTCATGCGGCGCTGGTCGAGCGTGAAGGCGGCCAGGTGACAGGGCCGATTCAGCAGGTTGGCAAAGCACATGAACGCGATGGGCGCGTCCATATTCAGCGAGAGCACGGCACCGATGAAGCTCATGCCCTGGACGTAGCCGATGTCGGGCCGGTAGACCGCGTAGGCCGCGAGGATGCCCTGCAGGCTCTCCGAGAGCGGTCCGCCGTCCTGGAAGACGCAGAGCGTCGGGAAAGTGCGCGCCACGTCCAGCTTGATGGCGGCGAGCGCCTCGTTGTGCGGATTGGCCAGCGCCCGGTCCAGGCACAGCTGGTACAGGTGCTCCGTCACGTTCAGGCTGTTGTGAATGGCGAGCTTCCAGACGCGGCCGCGGATGCTGGGCGGTAGGCCCCGCCACCAGAGATCGCGCACCCTGCGCGTGTCCCTGACCGCCTCGAAGCGGGGCAATACCTGGACCGTCCACGTCTGCGAGTCCTCGGCGAGACGCTCCTCCTCGCGCAGCTGCATCTCGCGCTGCAGTCGACGCTCGCGCTCCTCGCGTATCTCGCGCTTGCGCGCCGCCTCGAGGATGGCGTTGTACTGCCGCCGGTGGTTCTCCTCCTCGAGGGCGCTCTTCGCGGGCAGATTCGCCGGCCGGCACTGCTGGATCAGCGCGAGGCTACCGCCGATCTTGTCGGAGTTCCGTGTCGGGCTCGCCTGCTGGGACGGCTGCTGAGATTGCTGCAGAGCCTGTTCCTTCGTCTTCCACGAGAAGACGTTCTTCATGAAGCCAGAGTTCAGGGGCCATAGCTTGCTGTTGGACTTGCCCGGGGAGATGGGGGACTCTTCGGTGGCTAAAAAACTGTTGGAGGCTGAGCATTCGCTAAGAGAGGATACTGTGCTGCTGCAGGAACGAGGTAGGCTGCCTCTGGGGCTGTTGTTACCACTATTTTGCTCTTCCTTACCGGAGCTGTTGTCTCCATCTAGTCGTGTTCCTAAGGATATTAGAGAGTCACCTGATCGAGAGAAATCTTTGTCGTTGGCAATTGGACTGTCGTCTAGGGAGTAGATCTGCTTAGTTGTGGGACTGTAAGCTAAGGACATGCTCTCCAGAGCTTCGTTTAAGCTAGTCCCAGCGACACCCACAGAAACAACATTTCCAGCATCGTACCACTTGTTCTCTCTGATATGTACGCAGAGTGCCTTGGTTTTAGTTTTGGTTGGCACTGGAGCAATGTCACAGGCCAGGGCTTCATCGTTCTCAATGCTATTGCAGCAAATTGAATCGCCATTTAGAGAAACTAACTGCTGCTTACCTATCTTTGGAGCTCCATTAATGAAATTGTTGGATTTGAGTGTACGGGAAAAGCGAGTATTGTTGTCATCTCCATTCTTTATGGCAGCAGTGGCCGTACCACCTCCACCATTCTGGGTCTGTGTTGGAGGAGTTTTCATGATAATAAATGTATTCGCTCACCTTCTACTGGTCATTTCAAATCTCCTTAAGGTTCCATTGCTCCCACGGACACCACAACTTCTACTTGTCATACTTTGTGTTTCTATAGAAAAAAATAGACAGTAAAGTCAAATGACAAATCAACACACACACACACAGACTCACGCACACACGTGACTGACAGCTGTCATTCGCGAATTCTTCAACTAATTCTTATCATTATTATCTTACCCAAATGGTATTTCACATAGACGAGCCTCGTTTCGAGCAAGGATTCAGTGTCCTCGGCCGAACATGCAAATACTCTCTCCCTCTCCCTCTCTTGAGAAAAACGTCTGCCGTGCTTTTCGATATTATATTATGGCTTTCGCATGCCGAGGACGAAAGCGCTGCGCAGCACACGCTCGAGATTCTTGGCCAGGACGTCGTTAACTTGCTCCAATTTTTTCGGATGATTATTGCCGCTCATCGTGACATTTGCCTCACAGAGCGCGAGACACAGCCGCGTTTGTAAATTCGGCGAAATTCCCCTTGAGCAGCCTAAATCAAGGTACTTTCGCCCGTATTATATCCACAGGCATGGGCGAAGCCATTCCTGTCTTTCTTTCTCTCTCTCTCTCTCTCTTTCTCTCACGAATTCTTGGGGAAATTCCGCAGTTGTTATTGTACGTAAATTCCCTAGTGGTCTCGATGAGTCAAGGTACGATCGATTAAAATGTCCTGTATAAATTTGTTTCGTTAAAAAACTTTTATACAATGTATTTTCAGCTATATCGTAGCTGTGTGTATGTTTTGGTCTGGGTTGCAAAACAATAATAATAATTTATTACATATATATATAAAACTGCTATATAGTATATATACAAATTTAAGGTTAGGAACTAGTATAGAAATTCCCTAGAATAGAAAGCTTCAGGTAAGATAGTAAAGTTCTCGAAGAAAAGTTTATTTTTTTGGTAACAATGGATTTGAAAGATAGTTTTAAAATTATAAGTAATGTTAAAATATTGGTTATTTGTTTTAATTTACAGAATAATATTATTTGTGAAAATGATTAATGTTAAATCTTGAATAATAAATATTACACACAATACTTCAAATAAATCAAAATATGATAACGTGAATGCAAAATAATATCTATAGGTACATAAGTTACGTAAAATTTATTATATTAACCGTGTAGAATTTTGTAGGCAGCAGCTAGTTTTTACTAAAAATATCTCTAGATCATTACTTAGCAATAATTCTCTATAGAAAGCATCAAAGCGATTTTAGTATGAAACATTTTTCGAAACTTCTTCGAACTTGCAGAATGCAGATGCACCGCTTCATATCACAAATTTACAACTGAGCTGAGTGCCGCTCGGCGGCTCGTTGCTTTAGCGTGCACGGCTACCAATGCCCGAGAGCGCTGCCTTCCTGGCCTTCCTCTCGCGATCGCCTAACTAGGCTCCGTTTCGTCGGCAACGCGACTATAATAGAGGACCAGAGCTCGGCTCGGCACCCTCTGACCGCTGGTGGCGAAATCACGCGAGTGGCAAGACGCTTTTGAACAGCTGATCGTGAAATGGAAGGTCATAGAACGTTGGCGCGTGAGTGACGAAAAGCCACAACAGCGCGCGCGCACGCAGCAGTAAGTAGCAGCAACGCAGCAGCAGCAGCAGCAGCAGTGCTTTTCGAAAACTCATCGGGTGAAAATTGCGCCTAACCGAGGATCCAGTCCCTCCGAGAGGCGGTGGAGAGGTAGCACCAGCCACTCGCGCGACTAGCGTGTGGTCCATAACACGCACGCACACATACGAGGAAGTGAGAGCTGTCGGCCCCCGCGTCCGTCTGTCGCCCGTTGCAACAGATGTTTCTCGTGAGAAATGTCACAAATTGATATCAAGGAGCTGTTCGACGAGAGCAGGTGAGAGAGCCATCGAGACCACGTACCAAACCGTGACGTCACGCGCGATGAGTTTTATTTAAATTCGTCTGTATAATACCTATATGTCCGCGCTGATCTGGCAGATTTCCGAATTTGCGGAGTATTATTGCTCTGCTCTTTACCTATTACGCTTCTTTTTTTTTTTATGTAGAGCCAGAGTAGAAAGGTGGTTCGTTATGTGTGCGACGCGCGCCATGTTATTTTGCGGTTTTTTCCTTTGATTTTTTTTTCTTGTTGATGCAGGGAGGGCAATATGATGCAGTAAACAATAAATTGCGACAGAAGATTATTATAATGAGAAGCATAGTGTAATGAATATATCGTTGCTGTTTCAGGTTTCCCAGTGGATGGAAACTTGCGTCCATACTGATTTACATACCTGTTGGACTGGTACTCGTTTTACTTAGACTTCTGGTATGTTTGCTGCTGTGGCTGTGCGCTACGATTCTACCTGATTGCCAAACCTTGCGCACCTGTCTCAACCGTGGCCTTGTCTTTGCTTCTGGCATAATTGTGAGAATTGACCAGGATGGAGAAAAGAAAGACCCAACTGCACGTATTGTGGTTGCCAATAATATTTCTGCATTGGATGACTTGGTTCTCTCATCAGCTGCACAGACCGTCACACCAAGTCTCTCAAATTTACCAGATTCTTTGAGCAATGCTCTTGGATTGCAAAAGATGGATATGAGTAGCAAAGATGCTTTAGTGGTGGAAATCAAAAGATTTTTGCCCAATTCTAAATATAGCATCGCTCTGCAACCAGAGTTTGGCTCAACGAATAGTCGAAAAGCGTTGTTGAAATTTAATACATGGCCTTTCAGTATAGAGCCAGCTGTTCAGCCTGTTGTTTTGAAAGCCTGGAGATCAGAATTTGTTGATATACGACTTACTTCCATTGCCTCAACTGTGTGGACGGATGTAATGTGGTTCATGTTTGTTCCATATACTATATTTGTTGTAAAATTTCTAAAAGTAAAAAAGAACTCGGATGCTGATGTTCTAGTGAGAGATGTTGAAAAGGAGATAGCTTCAGTGCTAGGAATTGAAACAAGTATGCACACTGTTTCAGACAAAACAGAATACGAAAAGCGCTACATAATGGAGAAAGTTCATAACCGAGCTCCACAGAACCCAAATATGAGAAATTCACCAATTGTACCAATTGAGATGCAAAGAATGGCCAGACAAGTTAGTGAAGTCCTTCCGTTGGTTCCGCACAATGTAATACTTAGAGATCTTTGTAAGTATAATAAATAAAATTTATGATATATTTTAAATAAAAATTTCTGCTCCAAAATTTAAAATTTAACAAAAAATAACTTATCAACTCAATAAAATCTTTATTCTACTATAATAACTGAATATGTAATATATCTCTTGGTAAAGTACAATATAGAGACAATTATTATATATTTACTAAAATAAGATATAATTAAATTTAAATTAATTGTTGTCTTTTGTACTTTAGTGAAAACTAGGAATGTTGATGTGACGATAACAAACATTCTTGATGGCATAGTTACTTATACACCTGAGTCAGCACCTACTACTTCAACACCAAGCAGTTCGAGAAGCAAACCTTCAGTATCTGCACCAAAAACAAGCAATGCCAGTACAACAGTGTTAACTTTCCAAGAGAGGAAAGCAATAATGATTGCTGAAGCAAGGGAAAGGTATATACAAAAACATGGAATAAAAGACTGTTGACGCTGTAAAATCTGCGTCATAATCAAGAACAAGTGTATAATAAGCGTTTTTGCTGTAATGTATTTACTATTACATCTCACGAATACAATATTCTTATTTGTAATTCAACAATTTTTTAAATCGCTTAAGACCTTACACTTATATTGAATTGTACACTTATATTGGTTGTCCTCTACTGTTTGGAAGACTGTACATGGAAGACGATGATTGAACACCTTGTTATTAAGATATATAGTTTCTTTTTCATTGTAAAATTTTTATTTATGGGAATGTGAAATATGCTTTTTTGGTCATATTATATAAGAATTTAAACATTTTTAATGAGTTATTTTATAATTTCTAAAATATTTTCTGATATGTACATAAGTTTTTAATAGCAATTTTCTTACATGAGGAAAAAATCATTTATTTTTTTAATTTTTGTTTAATTTGCATAGAGATAATTATACTTCTTTTAAATATTAGAAATAATTATATCAAACTTCATTAACTTTTTTAATACAAGTATCTTAAGCAATCAATTTTAGAAATTATAAAATAGCCATAGGAAAAAAAATATTATTTTTATGAAATAATAAATTTATAATAATAAAATAAATTTTGAATACATTTCACATCCCCTCAAACACCATTTAATTAAAGTAGAATATGAGAAAAATATCCATATTCAATTTAACAATCTCTAATCATTCATAATTCAAAATAACGTAATTATGGTTTACAATCACAAAGCAAAATTAACAATTTGAACAATTTCTTATCTTAAACATTACGATAAATTTAATTGTATAATTATTGTCTTGCAAGATATGTAGTAGTTTTATTACAGACAATCATTATAACTTATATTCTACAAATAAACTTAGATACTATTTCTAATGTGGTGAACTAGAATATTTTAAATAACTTTATAGAAAGTTATTTAAAACTTTATAATCTGTTTTTCGTTTCAAAGATATATCTGTAAACATTAATTTGCTTATCACTTGTCAATCTTACTTTTTTTTTTATCTATGTTTGACTAATTTAAGATAAAAACTGATGAGGTATGCTGTTGAGTTTTGTATAGTAAGAAAAAGCGTCAATATTGAAAAACTTTTTTATGTAAAATAAATTCTTTATGTGAATTTGAAGAGTTTATGAATAGAAAACTTTTGAAAAAATAAAAGAAATAATTTTAACGTTTGACCAGAATTTTACAAAAATTTAAATACCACTTTAGATAACACTAAGAAATCATGTGTAAAAAATATATTAGATGCATTCCAGACATATGATAAACTATTATCTCCCAAAATGTTATGCTTGAACAATTGAATTTTCACATTTCATAAAAACACATGCATTTCCAACTCTTTCATTCTTCAGTGTTGAACATTTCCAATGCAAACATATTTGATATCAACATATTCATCAATTCCATGCCTTGATCCTTCTCTGCCAATTCCAGATTCTTTAATACCACCAAATGCTGCTTCAGTGCAAGAAATTAATCCTTCATTAATGCCTACCATTCCCACTTCTAATTTTCTTGCAACTCTGAAGATTTGTGAAACATCCCTTGAGAAGAAATATCCTGCAAGTCCAACAGGTGTTTCATTTGCTCTTTGCAAAACTTCTTCTTCATCATTAAATTTATGTATTACAGCAACAGGCCCAAAAATTTCTTTTCCATATATTTCCATATCCCTAGTAACATCAGTTATCACAGTAGGTGCATAAAATAGAGGACCAAGTTCTGATAACAATTTACCACCACAGTGGATTGTTGCTCCTTTTGCTTTTGCATCATTAACAAGATTGCTAACTATCTTTAACTGACTGTCCTTAATCAAAGGTCCATGAGTATTTCCTTTCTTACTTCCATCACCCATTTTAATTTCACTTTCTATTTTTGTTAAAAATTTACATACGAATTCATCATATACTTTTGAATGCACAAAGAATCTATTGGCAGATATGCAAGTTTGTCCTGAATTCCTGAATTTACTAGCCATTGCTCCAGAAACTGCCAGATTAACATCTGCTGATTCAAAGACAATATATGGAGCATTACCACCTAGTTCAAGACTCAAACGTTTCATTGTGGAAGCACACTGTTGGTATAAAATTTTTCCAACGGCTGTGGAACCAGTAAATGAGAGTGCACGAACTTTTGGATTGTTGCATATCTCCTGGCCAACAGCTACTGAATTGTCACAACCTGTTGTGACAACATTAATAATGCCAGCAGGAAAGCCAGCCTCTTCAGCTAAATGAGCTAGAGCTAAGGCAGTTAATGGAGTATCTTCGGAAGGCTTAATGACACATGTACAACCAGCTGCTATAGCAGCACCAGCCTTTCTTGTGATCATAGCATGTGGAAAATTCCATGGAGTAATTAAACCTGCAACTCCAATTGGTTGTCTTATTAAAAATAATTCTCTGTTTTTGAATGGAGACTGAAGAACATCACCGTTTATTCGTCTTGCTTCTTCAGAAAACCACTCAACAAAAGAGTTGCCGTATCTAATTTCTGCCCTTGATTCATCCAAAGATTTTCCATTTTCTTTAGTCATAAGTTCAGCTAGTTCTTCTCCATGTTTCACCATCAAATTATACCAGGCTCTTAATAATTCACTACGTTCTTTTGCTAATGTTTTACTAAAAGTTTGAAATGCTTTGTGAGCAGCATCTATGGCTAAGCGAGTGTCTGCAGCATCCATATCTGGGACACATTCTACAGTTGAACAATCTGCTGGATTTATAACTGGAAATGTTTTGCCACTGGTAGCACTCACCCATTTTCCATCGACATATGCCAAATTTTTTTTTACACTCATCGATCGACTTATTAAATTAGGTGATTTCGACAAGGCAGAATTGATTGTTGAGATTCTTGGAAGCATTTTAATCAATTAGAGTTTTCTGTAATAATAAAATAAATTAAATGTTTATTATTATTTTGATAAAAGGTTCTATACTAAATAATGAAAATTAAAAAAATTAAATTAAATTAGTATCAAATAAAAAAAGAATCATTAAAACTATAGGTAAACAACATATCGGAATAGAATCTTATAAATTTATTAATTATAAAAAATATATTTGTGTTCTTTACTTTTCTTTCATCATACAAGATCTCAATTATTGATTTTTGAATGTAATAACTTTCTAGTAAGAGATAAAATAGTTGAATGACATAATAACATTATTACATGAATTTTAAGCCATTATGTTACAAAAAAAAATTGCTTTTTTAATGAGTTTTATAAACAAAATTAAATTAATATTTTCGTAAATAACTCACAATATGTGCACGAAACCAAACTCTGTTCTTCTGAATTCAAAAGAGAAAACTCTAGAAATCAGTGTTAAATGCGGAGCAATCTCGATTCAGAACTCTAAAGTCAATTGACAATGTCATACCAATATAACAATTACCTTAGCAATTGACGAATCCTTCGCTCTCTGACAAAATCCGGCAAACTGAATGGAAGAAAAAAATCGTCTTTACAGTCCCGTTGTTTTTCTGCGAATGAATTCGCCGTAGGCTCCACCTAATCTTTATGAAGCTGTTTATCAAGCTTTAAGCCTCGAGGGAATTGATTATTCTCAAGTAACAAAACAAGCAGACGACTTTATCACTGTGCTTATCGTAATATCAATTGCACCACCGCGCGCGCATGCGGGTTTTGCCATAATACCTATATACACATCGAATATCTGCGCCAACCGGCCAAGCCTTGCTGTACTCTGTACTGTACCTATACGTAGTCGAAAAGCTAACCTAAGCCGTGCTTTTCTTGACACATGCCGGCGCCAAGAAGTACGATGTACCTATATACGTAGACAACACAGTAAACAATAAATAATCATTTTTACTTGTTACGTTTTTTGGAGCAACATGAGTGGAAATGCAAAAAGAACAATTTACGTGGGTGGGTAATACTGTTTGTTTCTATTTGTCATTATCTTAAAGATTACATTTTATTTTGAATGTTCAAATGTAGAATTGAAAGATTAAGTAGATAATAAATCAATTTGGCATTTATTGTGATAAATCGAAAATAGTTTATTATACAAAATATGTTAATTTCTAATTTTTTGGTATAATTTGTTCAAACTTGGTGAACTACTAACCTTATATTTTGATGGTAATTTTATAATTTATGTTACCCATATAACCTACACAAATATGGTGTAATAATTTTATTATAAATGCATTAATAATTTTAAGTATAAAATACAATTTTTTTCATGAATTTGTGAAGTTGAAATGTCATACTTTTTTTCTTAAATATTCCAGATCATTTCATAGGATACAATATTTTTAAACTGTAATCTGTGCTCATTAAATATGAATTAGCTTATCTAAAAAATTATTGATAGTTAATACCATAGCTTTTGAATTCTTTGATAAAAATTATTATGATTAATACAAAGGTAGAGGAAAAATTAAAAGAATGTCAATGTTTTTTTCAGCTTAAATAGCATAAATTAGTTTGAAATAATCAGCATAAAATACTTTTTAGAAATAAAAATTTTAAAGTTTCACTCAAACTCATTAAGTACCTACATATATTTTAATGATTCTAGGAGGACTAGCAGAAGAAGTTGATGAAAAGATACTGAATGCAGCTTTTATTCCATTTGGTGAAATTGTAGATGTTCAAATTCCATTGGATTATGAATCAGAAAAGCACAGAGGATTTGCTTTTATAGAATTCGAAGCTGCAGAAGATGCAGCAGCTTCTATAGATAACATGGTAAGTTTACACAAGATAAATTTGGCAACACTTGCAAAATCTTATCAATGACATACTTTTTTATGACATAAGGTAAACTTATTTTGTTACTTTATATAGAATGATTCAGAACTGTTTGGGCGTACAATCAGAGTAAATATAGCCAAGCCACAGAAAATTAAAGAAGGTTCATCTAAACCTGTTTGGGCCGATGATACTTGGCTCCAAGAACATGCTGGGGAAACTTTAAATACAAGTGAAGAAACGGCAGCTAAAGCTGATGAAGATGTCTCAAATAAAAAGGGAAAACAAAATCCTCAAGTATACTTCGATATAAGTGTTGGAAAACAAGAATTAGGTAGGGTTATTATGATGTTACGAGCAGATATTGCACCCAAGACTGCAGAAAACTTTCGCTGTTTGTGTACTCATGAAAAAGGATATGGTTATCAAGGCAGTACACTACATCGAATAATTCCAGAATTTGTATCCTTTTTTTAAAATTTTAAAACTGTTAAAAAAAAAAAATGATTAATATATATTTATAATAGCAAATAAAAAATGTTTAGTTAAAATATTTTATTCCTTAATAAATAAATAGATGTGCCAAGGTGGAGATTTTACAAATCACAATGGTACTGGTGGTAAATCAATATATGGACATAAATTTGAAGATGAAAATTTTGAGTTAAAACATACTGGACCAGGAACTATATCAATGGCTAATTCTGGACCAAACACAAATGGTTCACAATTTTTTTTGACATTAGCACGCACAGAGTGGTTAGATGGAAAGCATGTAGTGTTTGGTCATGTTCTCAGTGGCTTAGATGTTTTGAAAAAAATGGAAAAGTATGGAACCAAAGGTGGAACCCCAACCCAAAAAGTTGTAATATCCTCTTGTGGAGAACTGACATAATCTTAAGTTAAATGTAGTTTTATATACTTTAATTTAATACAAAATAAAATATTTTTACAAAAGATTCATACAACTTTATAAACATCTATAAACGCACCCTTTCCAATATATACATAAAGGATATTTATTTCTTGGTCGTGATCAAATTTATCCAGTTCATAATCATAATAAACTAGTAGATACAAGCATTTCCAAAGCTTCAAATTGTATCATGATCACGACCTAAATTTTCTAAAGCCTTGATTTCATTCCTCCAGCAGCAACAATTGTTTCACCAGTAATGTAAGAGGCATCATCACTTGCTAAAAATGCTGCAACAGATCCAATTTCTTCAATTTCACCAAATCGCTGTAGTGGAATTAAAGACAGTGATGCCTCACGAGCCTCTTCTGCTTCATACATCTAAAAAAATTTAGATATTTTAAAGAATTAAAATTAACTATAGCAAATATTAATTTTTAAATTACAAAAAAATATCAATACCGGTGATGAAAACTTTGTTTTAATAATACCAGGAGCAATACAGTTTACTCTTATTCCGTCACTAGCTAATTCTTCAGCAGTAGCTTTACACAATGATAGCAAAGTTGTTTTGCTAATAGAGTATACTCCAAGTACCTAAACAATAATTCAACAAAAATTATTTTTTCAAATGTAACAAATTATGGATCACACTATAAATATGTAATTTACTCACAGTGTAAATTTTTACATTACTTACAGAAAATGGTTGATATCCAGCAATCGATGACATAATAATAATAGATGGAGATTTACTTTTTTTGAGTAACGGTAAAGATTCTTTCATAAATAAAAATGTACTTTTCACGTTAATTTCAAAGATTTTATCCCAAACAACTTCAGTAGTTTCTAATACTGTACTCATTGATGGATTTGCAGCTGCATTTGATACAAGAATATCTAAACCTCCATATTTTGATACTGTCTAAAAATAAATTTCAAATGATATTTCACTATAATAAAATATAAATAAAATTTATTTGAGGTACCTCATCTAGCAATCTTTTTCTATCCTCTGCTTTTGAAACATGACAAACAAGTCCAGAAACTTCAAGTCCTTCAGACTTTAGTTGTTCTACAGCACTTTTAACATTTGCTTCCCTTCGGCTACTTACAACTACTTTTGCTCCTTCTTGAGCTAGGCGCCGTGCAACAGCAAATCCTATTCTGTTAATAAGTAAATTATTTGCAGTTTAAATACCATGTTCAATTCACACGAAATATTTTTAGTGATAAAAAAACTCAAATTAAGTAAGGAAAATAAGATTAAAGAAGTAAAATGACAATAATAAAGAGAACTACGTAGTCATAACTAGTCATCTCTTCTTACAATGATAAATAAAAACTTATATTACTTTACTACTTTACTCTACTTTATACGTGTTCTTCAATTAGTTAATAATTCTTTAATATTCGCTTTAAATCTTTAATAATTCCAACTATTATTTTATATTATGTAAAAAATAATGACTTTTAATTTCGTACTTCTTATCAACAGATACGTAAGATAAGTACTTCATGAATGTTTAAATATATAAAAAAATTACCCTTGAGTGGAGGCTGTTACCACTGCAACTTTGCCTTCTAATCTTCGGCATTTAATCAAATTTTTAGAGGAGCTCGCTAAACCACGTACAACTTGATCCATCGTAAAGCGCAGCATGTTAATTTTTATTCAAATCTGCCGATTCACTGCAATACTATTATAAATGATGAATATATTATCGTCATCAAGTTGAAAGTTCGAAAAAACTTGTGGTCACTGGTCAGTCTACTTACTTATATACTTATAGATATCGCTCTTATCAAAGGCGCTGTAGTCGTGAATATCGATGTAGAGAAAAGCGCCATCTGAAGGAGCATTGTTTACAATGCAATTTCAAATATGAATAGTACCATGGATATTTAATAAAAAAATACTAATTTATACCAGGTATAATATACCTATATAATGTAAATAAAATTTGTTCATACGTTTTAAATAAATGTATTGGCCCTGAAAAGGGCCGATTGTTTTAAGTAA
Source organism: Torymus sinensis (assembly GCA_030522985.1). Lineage (NCBI taxonomy): Eukaryota > Metazoa > Arthropoda > Insecta > Hymenoptera > Torymidae > Torymus > Torymus sinensis. The sequence goes on along the minus strand of JAPYZP010000817.1, from coordinate 522 downwards.
ATATCAGTCAAAATTTAAGACGACTTCTCGGTTTTCTTTGGCAGAAGAACCGCTTGGATGTTGGGCAGCACACCACCCTGGGCGATGGTAACACCACAGAGCAGCTTGTTTAATTCTTCGTCATTGCGGATGGCCAGTTGAAGATGACGAGGGATGATCCTAGTCTTTTTGTTGTCTCTTGCAGCGTTTCCGGCCAACTCGAGAATTTCCGCAGCCAGATACTCCAGGACAGCTGCGAGATAAACAGGCGCACCAGCACCAACGCGCTCGGCGTAGTTGCCCTTGCGGAGAAGACGATGAATACGGCCTACTGGAAATTGAAGTCCAGCCCTGCTAGAGCGAGTCTTTGACTTTGTCTTCGCTTTGCCTCCTTTTCCACGTCCTGACATGATTACAGTTTTTAAGATAACTCTTTAGACCTTCACTCGTTGAAATCAAGAGAAAGAATATTTTTTTGCGCCCCCCGCCAGGAATATTTATACCCTTCGGCGTAGCCGCTCTAAGCCAATCAGTGTACGAGTT